>JASTWR010000248.1:65000-265952 GCA_030770355.1 Harpagoxenus sublaevis
TAATCATTCTTTTAATTGGGACGGTACACGGATTTTAGACTGTAAGAGTAATTATGGGAAAAAAATTATTTCCGAGATGATCCACATAAAAGAACAATCTAATGGAATCAATCTGAACAAGGACATTGAGTTGTTGGACGAGGTTTATTTTGACATCCTGGGTAAGCTCTCTAGCTTTAATTATAAACATTGACTTTGCGATAGCCATCTGATATACAGTTCGTTGTCGTTAGTAACATTATATCCTCGCTCCGATAAACATCGTAACTATAATGCGCTTCACGACAGGGTACGGCGATCACTTATGTAAGTCCATCTTTTTTCACTTTACTCTAATTGTAAGTACAATAATGTACGTATAGTAGAATTTTAAAATTCCCATCTTGACACACAGTTGCCACTAAGGATGGGCACAAGTACTTGTCAAAAAACTCTGAGTTCTACTTCCTCTCAATCACGGACTTACATCGGTGATTTCCGACGTGGAGCATTGCTACTACCTATTGAAGACCATTGTTTCCGATATGCAGAAACTGCACTATAAATCAGCATGTTTTCGCTGACTGCGACTCCGATCTTTTCGGTAACCATGAATTCTGATAAATTGTTTGTCGTGACAGCGTATACTTTCGAATATGACTTTGACCTTTGTAAATCTGACTGTTTTTTTCCAACGCGTTATTTTGTCTTCGACGATGTTTGTCTTGCAATGTGAACTCCAACGGTTATTTTTATTTTAATTATTGTCTTTATTTAATTAGATGTAATATACCA
This sequence comes from Harpagoxenus sublaevis, assembly GCA_030770355.1. NCBI lineage: Eukaryota > Metazoa > Arthropoda > Insecta > Hymenoptera > Formicidae > Harpagoxenus > Harpagoxenus sublaevis. Next base: position 65,775 of record JASTWR010000248.1, read on the forward strand.
TCTTATGCTCTGAGGAAGATCAAGTTAGGTCGAAACGTTAGCTAATTAATCATATATTTTTAAAAAAATTATTATTTTTTATTAACACCCAAATATTGCTCGGAATATCGGCCGTATTCTATTACTTAGCTTTTGCTTCAGACGAGCGATAACACGTTCTCTTTATTGTTAAGATATAAGGTACAATGTACGTTTTGAAATGATTGTTCTATACTTGCCATAATTGAGTTCCTTTCTAATCATGGCAAACAAAAAAGTTTTTGATTAGTAGACGTCTGTATTATAGTCTGTATTTCAATCATTCATAAAAAGTTAAACAAAAAGAATGGTGGTATGTTAAAAAAGAAATTTAACTTTTTACCTAATTTTTTTTACTTTAAATTATTATAAAAAATAGATAGGTTTTGATGATATTTTAATAATTTTAGTAATGGTTATAAAGAGACATATGAAATGTGTATAAAATTTGAAGTTAACTGGTTCATTAGTTTTTGAGATATGGCAACCATCAAAGACAAAAATTTCGGAACATTGCATTTTAATTAGATATTAGTTATCTCTATATGAAACCAGAGTAATGAAAATTCAAATTAAAAAATAATGCATTACTTATTAATTTTTTAAAAAGTAATTATTTCTTTACTCATTAATTTTAAAAAAGTAATCCGAAATGGAAGAAATCAAATTAATTATTTAAAAAGTAATGCGTAATGAAAGAAATCAGATTAATTATTTAAAAAGTAATGCGTAATGAAAAAAAATCGTATTAATTATTTAAAAAGTAATGCGTAATATGGAAAAAACGGCATTGATTATGTAAAAAATAATGCGTAATGAACAAAATCGCATTGATTATTTAAAAAGTAATGCGTAATGAAAAAAATTGCATTAATTATTTAAAAAGTAATGCATAATGAAAAAAATCGCATTAATTATTTAAAAAGTAATGCGTAATAAAAAAAATCGCACTAATTATTTAAAAAGTAATGCGTAATTGAAAACCTTCGTATTGATTAAAGAAATAGTCTTTAATGAAACCGTAATACATTGTATGTTTTACTACTTTACTCAAATATGTTAAATGAGGATTCTTATATATTTGCTAAAAAATAATAATGAAAATAAAATTTTGATTAATGGTTTAATTGAATACAATTATTATACATTGCACAAGTATCTATATTTTTGTTTATTATAAACATGTTTCTGTTTCGTTCTTTTGTGATCAAGACGTCAACAACTTTGTATTAAAATATTTTGCATGCCGAGTTCAATTAGATCGAATATTAATTAACAATGATACTAACCGTGAAAAACAACATTTTCGGGTATTTTTATATACATTTATTTAACATGAAATGATGAGCGTGCGCTTGACTTAAACCGAATCAAAAATAAATTTTAACAATTCAAATTATGTGATCACGAACTGATAATATATTCAATATACATATAATAATTTTATAGATTTTATTTTATTTAAAAGATAAATATATATTTTTGTTAATTTTTATTTTTATCACACATATTATAAATTAAATTACAAGCTTTAATTATTCAGACTCATATTTCCATTTCTAACATTTAAATCATATGAATGGAAATATGAGTAGACTGAATAATCAAAGCTTGTAATTTAATTTATAATATGTGTAATAAAAATAAAAATAAACAAAGATATATATTTATCTTTAGAATAAAATAAAATCTATAAAATTATTATATGTATATTGAATATATTATCAGTTCGTGATCACATAATTTGAATTGTTACATTTTATTTTTGATTCGGTTTAAATCAAGCGCACGCTCATCATTTCATATTGAATAAATGTATTAAAAAATACCCGAAAATATTGTTTTTCACGGTTAGCATCATTGTTAATTAATATTCGATCTAATTAAACTCGGCCTGCAAAATATTTTAATACAAAGTTGTTGACGTCGTGATCACAAAAGAATGAAACAAAAACATGTTTATAATAAACAAAAATATATATACATGTGCAATGTATATTAATTGTATTCAATTAAAGCATTAATCAAATATTTATTTTTATTATTATATTTTAGCAAATATTATAAGAATCCTGATTTAATATATTTGGGTAAAGTAGTAAAACATACAAAATAAAGAAAATCATTTCAATAATTTATAAATATATAATAATTCGTTGGAAGAATGGCTGAAAAGAGTCATCTTAACCACAATAATCACAATGCGTGCTGTAACGCAAATGTAACTGGAGCAGAGTAATAAACATTCAAATTAAAAAATAATGCATTACTTATTAATTTTTTAAAAAGTAATTATTTCTTTACTCATTAATTATTAAAAAAGTAATCCGAAATGGAAAAAATCGAATTAATTATTTAAAAAGTAATGCGTAATAAAAAAAATCGGATTATTTATTTAAAAAGTAATGTGTAATGAAAAAAATCGCATTAATTATTTGAAAAGTAATGCGTAATGGAAAAAACCGCATTGATTATTTAAAAAGTAATGCGTAATGAACAAAATCGCATTGATTATTTAAAAAGTAATGCGTAATGGAAAAAATTGCATTAATTATTTAAAAAGTAATGCGTAACAAAAAAAATCGCATTGACTATTTGAAAAGTAATGCGTAATGAAAAAATTGCACTAATTATTTAAAAAGTAATGCGTAATTGAAAACTTTCGTATTGGTTATTAAAAAAATAATCTTTAATGAAACCGTAATACATTACAAAAAGTAATGCATTATTTCGAACCCTGTATGAAACATAATAGAAATGATAAAAGTGTGCAAGTAGAAACTTGCGCATTGCTTCCTCATAGTTTTCAAGTGTGCAAGTAGAAACTTGCACATTGCTTTCTCATAGTTTTTAAGTGTGCAAATTAGAAACTTGTACATTATTTCCTCATAATTTTTAAGTATGCAAATTATTTTGCACATTGCTTAATCAACATTTTATTTCGCTCACAAAGCTTCCTCTATGAGATAGCCAAATTAATAAATATCCACTAATACATCAAAGAAAAAATTTGGCTTCCTCATAGAGGAAGCTTTATGAGCTTAATAAAATGTTGATTAAGCAATGTGTAAATTTATAATTTACATACTTAAAAATTGTGAGGAAGTAATGTGCAAGTTTCTAATTTACATACTTAAAAACTATGAGAAAGCAATGTGCAAGTTTCTACTTGCACACTTTTTTTTATTAAGCTTTACTGCTTTTTGATAAGCTTTACTGAGTTTATTGCATAATTCAGATATATAGATGTTCTTTCAGATAGATGTTGACTTTGATGGATGTTGGTAGTATATTTATACATAAATATATATGTATATTTGTATATATATTCAAACGTCTCGTAATGATATATTACTAAAATGACATAATATGTGAAACTATCAACTTATACAGTCATTTATGAGATAGCAATCAATGACTTATAAGTTGCTTGTTTCACATATTATCTAATTAAAAACATTAATTAATTGATTTTCGTATATTTTTACGAATCGCGTATTTTGTAGTTTTAAAATACGATTTCTTTTAAGTTTTTTGGGAAAAAATATATATGCTTTTTGAAGGAAAATAAACAAAGAGAAAGCTTTATAAGCGAAAAAAAAAAGGAAATTATTTCACCGATTCTCGCCAAATTCAATAACAACCATTTTTGTAATTCTATTATATTCTTCAGTCTTTTTTATCCCTATTTCATATATAATTCTTTAAGATTTGGTTGATCAGTTCTTGAGTTATATATAAGTGAAAAAAAAATGATGAAGAAGCAATGTGTAAGTTTTTAATTTACACACATTTTTATTATGTTGGCAATTTTTTTCTAATTCTATTATATTCTTCAGTCTTTTCTACCCCTACCCCTATTTTATATATAATTCTTTAAAATTTGGTTTATCAGTTCTTGATTTACAGACATTTGAAATTTCGGAGAATCCGTACATACAAAGAAGCCTTATAAAGCTAGGTCTAATCAACAAAATCTTAAAGAATTATATATGAAATAGGGGTAGAAAAGACTGAAGAATATAATAGAATTAGAAAAGTTGCCAATAATTAATACTAAATTATCCAAAAACATCAATTTTTAAAAAGTCTCAAGCGGTTGAGACTTGAGGTATAGTCTTTAAGGGTTAAAGTTTTATAATATTAGCAATTCTTCTAATTCTATTATATTCTTCAGTTTTTTTTACCCCTATTTCATATATAATTCTTTAAGATTTGGTTAATCAGTTTTTGAGTTATAGAAATTTCGGTAAATTTGGCACATACACACATACGGACATTTTTTAAAATTGTGATATTTCGACGTTTTAGAACATTCTGAACACATTGGCAGCGGCAACTATAATAAGAAAAAAATTTTTTTTCGAAAACAAAGCTTCCTCTAAACCTACTTTTGAGTAAATATCTTCTTAGTACAAAAATGAGTTTAATTCGATAGTTTATAGATATGTATAAATATTATTGTTGTAACAAATAAATTTAAAGAAATAATTTTTTTGTAGTTAGCCTGAAACATATGACGGATTAATTAAGAATTATATATGCCGTGCCCAAACTCTCTCTTGGAACTTTAGAAAGTTGCTCAAACCTTCCAAGGATTGAGCTCATAGACAAGCTTATAAACCAAACGTATCTTTAAGTTTCGTGATTAGTGTTGGTCACAACGCGATAAATTACGGTGATCGTGGATCAATCACGTAAAAATTATTCTTATCGCTTTTGTATTATTTGCACATGCATTTTGTATTATTTGGCACAAAACATTGATTATCCTCATATCTTTTGATATATGCACAAAAAATGCACAGAAAAAAAATCCTCCAGAGAAATATGCGTCGGGAGCTTAGAAGTGGCTTGCACGACTATACCTTTTTAAATTCAAAAAAGACATTATGGATCATTAATGCACCTTATTGTACTTATGTTACTATAACTGCAAAATATATTAAATGTAATATATAATATTTCAGAGTCTTGGCGTTGTCTTGTACGTATTAGTTTGCGGTGCTCTACCATTTGATGGACCTACAATGCAGTTGTTACGATCTGTGGTTGTCTCAGGGAAATTCAGAATACCATTTTTTATGTCTGCAGGTAGATATATATACATATATATATATGTACATAAGCTGATTATTTAATAGGAAATACTTGATTATATCATTTACTATTATTTAGTAACTTATAAGGAAAGGTCACAATTTTGAATCAACTAATTATTGTTTTTAACTTTATTTTTTCAAAATGTAGAAAAAGATAAATTGACATGTATTTAAGTATTTTATCCAACAAGCCTAATAATCAAGATTTTGATCTTCAAATTTTCAAGCGTTCCGTAATGTGTGACGTAAGTCTTAAAGAAAAGATTATAGCATTTATAAAAGCGTTAACGATCAATTGATCGTGCAAGGGAGGGGCAGCAAAAGAAATAAGTTTTATAGTTTGATTCCACTGGTTTTTATGTTTTTTTCTAAAGGAAGAGGATCAATAAGGGCGTTTTTCTCAGGATTTTAGAAAATTTTTTTTGTATTGTATGATTATTAGGAATGTAAAAAATAACCATTAAGTGAGAAAGAAACTTGATTCATAAAGCCAAAATTAATTATTAGTCTAGGTATACCATTATGGTATATAAGCTGTCTTCATGACTAATAAGTGAACTAATAAAATATTTTTGCTCATTATACTGCTCCGCCACCATATTAACGTCATTTTACGTTACAACATGCAGTTTCTTCAAGATAAAGGTGAATACAGCTCATAATAAAAAAAATTATTTTTTACTATTTCATATATCTTATATGTATATTAATGACATTTTTTTTACTAGACCCTGGAGTGAATCTCGCGGACACAAATCAATTTTCTTCGGTACCTTAAAGTAGAGCTGTTTAAAAAAATATCTATAATATTCTTAATTTTTACAGATCTTATAATTATAATTTAATTGTTTTATTGTAGTTAATATTTTAATAATTGAAGTTCAATTGTGACCATGTTAAAAGGGACCGATGATTCAAGTGATCTTCCGAGTTTAAAAAGTTAAAAGTCTCTATAAAAAATTCGTGAACTCCCATAAAAGTTGTTTTTTACGAATACATTCTGTTTCAATGCCAGAATAGCACGTTTTAGATTTTTTGGATTATTTTTTAAATAGAGATTTTAACTTTTTAAGACTCGGATGATCACTTGAATTATCTGTTCTTTTTAACATGGTCACAATTAAACTTTAATTATTGAAATATTGACTACAATAAAACAATTAAATAATAATATAAGATCTCTGTAAATATTAAGAAAATATTATGGATATTTTTTTAAACAGCGCTACTTAAAGGTATCAAAAAAATTGATTTGTGTCCTCGAGATTTACTCCAGCGTGTAGTGAAAAGAATGTCATTAATATGTACGACACATCAAATAGTAAAAAATAATCTTTTTTAATTATGAGCTGTATCGAGAGCTGTATTCACTTTTATCTTGGTGAAAATGCATATTGTAATGTAAAATGACGTTAATGTGGGCAGTTTAATGAGCGAAAATATTTTATTAGTTTATTTATTAGTCGTGAAGACAGAGCTTATGCATATACTACAATGGTATACCTAGATTAATAATTAATTGTGTCTTTATGGATCGAGTTTTTTTTCTTATCTAATGGTTATTTATGATATTCCTAATGATCATACAATACAAAAAAAAATAAGGTAATTATGCATAAAAGGGGCATCCTCTCCGATTTGTTTGTTATTTTAGTATGTTGTTGGGGATGTCTTCCCGAGTCATTTCATATATATATATAAGGGTCGGACTCAAATAGCTTCGGAGATACAAGCTGAGAAAGGAGGTATTTATGCATAAAAGCGATTCCCTCTCCGATCTGGTTTATTTTTTAATATGTTGTTGTGGATGTTTTCCCAAGTCATTTCATATATATATACAAGGGCCGGACTTAAATAGTTTCGGAAATACAGGCTGAGAAAGGATAAAAATAATAAATACAAAAATAAACGTTTAATGATGATTTATTGAATACTATCATTAGGAATCTGAAGGATTTCAACCAAGTGTGTTCTTTGTATGTGCTTCAACTTACAAAGCACATACTTGTAAAGCGCGTCACTAACCTATAGGTTAGTGACGCGCTTTATAAGTATGTGCTTTGTATGTGCTTCAACTTAGAAAGCACATATTTGTTAAAGCAGAGAACAGGTGGTATATGAAAAGTACATATTTATATGTACGATGAATAGTTGGTATATAAATACCCATCCCTGCATGCGGAGAAGTGCGGCAGTCCCTGTGTAGTACAGCCTGTTTGTTTATGTTTTCAAAGTGGCTCTATTGGTTTGTTTTCGCTCGGATTACCGCATTCTTTGATGCAATGGCTGAAATCTTTCAGATTCCTAATGATAGTGTTAAATAAATCATCATTAAACGTTTATTTTTGTATTTATTATTTTTATCCTTTCTCAGCCTGTATCTCCGAAGCTATTTAAGTCCGACCCTTATATATATATATATGAAATGACTCGGGAAGACATCCCCAACAACATATTAAAAAATCAAGCAAATCGGAGAGGATGCCCCTTTTATGCATAATTACCAAAAATAATTTTTTAAAAAGCCTGAGGAGGCCAAAAATGACCTTATTGACCATTCTCCTTTATTTTTTTTTATTTTATGTATTATGTAAAAATAAAGTAAAAATATAAATGAAAATTACATATTAATATAATATTTATTTTATAATATTATTACATTAATTGTTCAAACACATAAATGGATGTTTGTGCATGTTCTCGGCAATCAAATATACATACATATAGGTGCATTTTTCAAATTAAATTATACATATACTATTGCACAAATATATAAAATATTTTTAGAAAAGTTTTTTTTAATAACTTCTTATTTGCTAAATTCCGTCTTTCGCGGAGACGGAATTTATCAAATAATAATAAATAAATGTCTGAAAATGATCAAGCGGTACGGTAGTACCGCGACGCCAAGCAGGTACATACATATGTACGGTCGCGGTCATAATAGTAGTTGCAACACTTTTTTTCTTTAAGTAAGTTTAGGAAAATAAGTTATAGTTATAAGTTAGTTATAGTTTTTTAAAAATAAGTTTAGTTTTTTAAGCGTTGCAACTACTCTGACCGCGACGTACAGACGGCGTCATTAAAGCCTTCCCACCTGAAGATAGGCCAGTACTGAAAATCTATAGTATACGTAACGTAAACTATAGATTTTCAGAACGCAACCGGGAAGGCATTATTGACGCCGTCTGTACATAAGAAATGTAACTATGTTCACTACGGCTATGTTTATGCCATCACGACGCGGTACTACTCAGTCTATGGTACTGCTAATTGTAAGCTTATCACACCGTCAAACTATCGATAAAAATATCTCAGAAACTATAGACATAACGAAAAATGTAACATTTTTCTTATATAATGTTTATTGCGCGCGTAATTTTCGACCAGTCTGATTAAGATCGGTGCAGTCAATCTTGAGATCTTGAAATCTCAACGGTGAAAAAGTCACTTTTTTTCGCAAAGCGGGTTCAGATTCAGTTACACGTACACATGCACACACGCAAAGCAAGTTTGTTCCTCACATTCGCAACTCTCACATATGTGCATATTTGGATGCATGTGATATGTGTGAAATTAAGCACGCGCATATTTTCCTGTACATCTTTCAGTGGTCTCACAACTGGATTGAAACGCATATTTGAATGAATATCTTTTAATGCGTTCACGGATGACAAAATTAATAACGCTGTAATGTTAATGAATATTTTAAGAATAAAAAACTTGTTGGGAGACTCGCTTATAAAATAAGTATCAATTAATTAAAATGTATTAACTTTTACATATTTGCACATGACAAATTATAATCCTTCTCTTTCCCTTTCTCTCTCCCTCTTTGTTTCTTCCTTTCTCTATCTTCTACGTTGTAGCATTGAATGTACGTACAAATATCCTTACTATCAATTATTTGCATACACGCACGCACGCACACATATGCACACACACAACATATATGTATACATACAAGTACTTTCGGCAGCAAGATTTCAAGATCTAAGGATTAACTGTATCAAGCTTATTGTTAAACGGATTGATTGCAGTCGAGAAAGTTTACATCAATATTACATAAGAAAAATGTCTATCAAAATATATTGGAAATGATACAGTTATAGTAGCTGCACCAAATGCTATGCTTCTTTTAATATTAACAAACTATTCATAGATTATCCTTTGTCTCTCTCGTCTCTTTCTTCTCATTTGTTTAGTCTGTCGTCTCTTAACTTATTTTTTTCTTGTCTTTTTTGTTTTCTGGCCGCGGGCGCGGCGGTTATAATAAAATTCTTTTCATATAGATTAGATACATTGTATACTTTTTATATTATGGTATTTATGGTAAAAGTATAACTGATGGACATTGTACAACCATTGTGCGTAATAAAGGCACGAATGAATTTTAATTAATGATTATAAAGTAAATAAATGCAGTTGGTTTCAAAATGTCAAAAATGCATACATTTTCTTTGACAGAAAAGTGTAATGCTAACGGCTCAGAACGGATTTTGGTAATTATTTAGTTTAGGGGAGCAACCTCCTTGACCTTGACATATATTTATAGAGGTACCATTCTCCTGAGTAACTTTCAAAAGCCATCACTTTTATTATTTATTAAAAAGTTAGTAACAAGAAAGTCATAAATAGCTAATACAAATTTCTTTGACAACGTGTAAATAAAACTGTAGTATATGTATAAGCACTAATCATAGAATTCTCGATTTTTATTTACATGCGAGTGTTCAGTTTTGTTTAGAGGTGATTGCGTACAATATATTCCTTATTTTCGTTTATTCTGTTATATCACGTATTTCTATAGGTATTTAACGCATAATTATGCTGAGCAAATATTTGGTTGAAAAGAATGTCATTCGACATCAAGTGAATTGCCTGCGATTTTATATGGGTTTTCAACTTTCCATGCAAAGAGGGGGTCGACGCGAAACGAGGTCTATTGTACGGTTTCACAAGTAGGATTTTCAACATTGGAAAAGAAACGCGTAGGCTTAAGTAGTGCTCTTGCACTTTTACCCCGAAAACAATCTAACCTAACCCAACCTATTTCTGATTTTTAATTAAAATTTGGTTTAAATTAAGTTAGATTTTTTCGGGGTGGGTTTGCAGGGGGAGGGGCGGAACTTCTCCTCCCCACACACTTGTATTTGTACACATATTAGCAAATTACTTTTTTTAGCACTCACATAAACTATTATATTTCTCAAACTTTTTTGTTAATCTTTTTAATAAATAACGAGCGATGGTTAAAACCACTGAAATATATACAGGGTGATTCAGAAATACACCGACAAACTTGGGGGATGAGTTCTTCACATAAAAACAAGAAAAAAATGTCATATGAACATATGTCCGGAAACGCACCCCCTCTGAGCTACACCCTCCCAAAGTTTTCCGAAAAAACTCGAATTTTCTGTATATTGTCTAAACTTGGGCTTCAAATTTTACGAAAATTGATACATATCCTTAATTCGAAGCCCAAGTTTAGACAATATACAGAAAATTCGAGTTTTTTTGAAAAACTTTGGGAGGGTGTAGCTCAGAGGGGGTGCGTTTCCGGATATATGTTCATATAACATTTTTTTCTTGTTTTTATGTGAAGAACTCATCCCCCAAGTTTGTCGGTGCATTTCTGAATTACCCTTTATATGTATTGTTACGCTCGGGCCGGCACGGGCGCTACGCTATGCCCGCGGCTTCTCGGACGACACTCACTCGCACACACTCGCGCTCTCACGGAAATAACTACTCGAGGATTAAAAGGATAGTGAATCTCTTTATTCAGAGAAATACAAGCAAACACTTCAGAACCGATTCTCAGTCAAACTTCAAATCTTCCCGGCTCCGTCAAACATCCGCGGCCCGTTGTCATGGGGACGCTTCGCGACTTTCGCAGAAAGACCGCTCGCTTTAGCTTGGAGTAACGGGTGTCTCAGCGCGGGCGTAACAGTATATACAGGGGGTAGAAAAACTAAGTACAGTAAATTTGTGTTATGAAAGAAGGAATCAATACAAGCATTTTAAGGGGATCCTAAAGCGAAGGCCGAACTCCGACGATGTCGCTGTTTTACCGACAAAATTACCGACAACCCTACAAATTTTCGCACAGCTCCAGCTTTTTAGAATAGATACACCGCCAAGGTTAGAGTTGACAAGTCGTGAAAACATCAGCTTTATACACAAAGGTAGCTTTCATGCACAATGCAACAACAGAGCCGCGTCCGTTGGAGTGTCTACTTTAATTCTGCAAAAGGAATTATAATTCTATACAGCCAATAAAAAGTTGGAGCTCTGCGAAATCATGGAAATTTCGAGCGTATACAGACCGAAAATTTTCCGTAAGCTCCAGATTTTTATTGGCTGTATAGAATTATAATTCCTTTTGCAGAATTAAAGTAGACACTCCAACGGACGCGGCGTGTTGTTTGCATTGTGCATTAAAGCTACCAAATTTGTGTATAAAGTTGATGTTTTCACGACTTGTCAACTCTAACCTTGGTGGTGTATCCACCCTAAACGTAAATATAAATGTCATTATACTTTCTTTCTTCCTCTGCGTAAAATCGATCACAGCCGTATCCGTTTGCGTTTATACTTTAATTCTGGAGAAGGATTTATCATTCCATGCAGTCAAAAAAAACCTGGAGCTTACCGAAAATTTGTCAATTTGTCGGTAATTTTGACGGTAAAACAGCGACATCGTCGGAGCTTTAGGATCCCCTTAAGTATAGGAACCATGGGTCGGTGATGCTTCGTTACGGCGTGATGGGCGTTTAATTGAATCGTCATAACGTCTGCGATGCAATTATTTTATTCCGTCAATTTGACATGTTTACAATAAATGTTCAAAGCGTCGTCGACCCATGGTTCCTATACCTAAAATCCTTGTATTGATCCATTTTTTCATTACAAAAAATAATGGTACTTAGTTTTTCAACACCCTTTATATGTAATATATAATCTCTGAAAGTTTGTCGGTTGAATTTCCGAACATCCTGTATAGGGTAAGTCCGGGATAGACGTCCCACCGTTGTCATTTTAACACTTAACACTGGATGTCGTTGATATCGGTTAAAATGACAACGGGCGGTGGGGTGTCTTACCCAGAGGGGGCGTCCCGGACTTACCCTATATATATAGTATAATGCTTACATTGCTGCAAGAGGCTAACATTATGAACAATACCTTTATTAAAGAAGTGCAACATGTATGAATAAGTAATAAATAAGTAAAAAAACGAAAACCGGTTTTTCGCGATTTTCTCCAAAAGGAAGCAAAAGTGAGCAAATCTCTAAAGGACTTTTTTTCTTAGTTTATTGACCATCTACACATTCCCGAATGGTAAATATGCAGAAAGTGGGCAACCTCACGGATGACGTACTTTGGTATATTAGTCTCTCATATACAGGGTGTAACAAAAAGGTCGGAACCCTGGATTATCTCGGAAAGTTGACGTTTTGAGAAAAATGTCTTATACAAAAGTTGTAGGGTTTAAAAAGATCTATTTACTGATCTTATCAGTTTAACCATGGGTGGCGTTTCTAAGGTCAGGTTAAGATCACCCTAAATTTTTTTAATAGAACCCCTATTTTTTTATTGCATATTTTTGTAGCCCTTGTCGAGACGATTTTAAAACATTATAACAAAGCTCTCTTTTGTTAAGAATTTTCTGAGATATTTCAAATTTTGTCATGATATTTTTCATGTAAAACATGAAATATCTCGTCAAGTATTCTCTTTTCGATGATTTCACCGTGATACTTTTGTACGTATAATAATGAAAGGAATCGAATAATAATATTAATTTCTTACATTTGCAATTTTGTAAAATTTATTGCATCTGCAATATGCAATCAAATTTTTTAAAATAATTTCTTCTGTTTTTTTTATAACAGTCGATTTCTTTCATTATTCTACGTACAAAAGTATCACGGTAAAATTATCAAAAAGTGAATACTTGAAGGGATAATTCATGTTTTACATGAAAAATATTATAACAAAATTTGAAATATCTCAGAAAATTCTTAAGAAAAGAGAGCTTTGTTATAATGTTTTAAAAACGTCTCGACAAGGGCTACAAAAATATGCAATAAAAAAATAGGGGTTCCATTAAAAAAATTTAGGGTGATCTTGACCTGACCTTAGAGACGCCGCCCATGGTCAAACTGATAAGGTCAGTAAATAGATCTTTTTAAACCCTACAACTTTTATATAAAACATTTTTCCTAAAACGTCAACTTTCCGAGATAATCCAGGGTCCCGACCTTTTTGTTACACCCTGTAGTATATATCTCATAATACGCAAAAAACTGCTATATTTTTCAAACTTTTTTTGTTAATAACTTTTGAATGAACAACGACCGACAATTAAATCTTTTTGCATGTTACTTAGGGTGATGACCTTGACAACATATGTCAAGATGAGTGTCATCCGTGAGGTTGCCCACTTTCTACATATTTACCGTTATTTTAGAATTTGTACTGTTTCAGAATTATAATGTACATAAATATATGTACTCACTGATGACACTCATCTTGACATATGTTGTACATAAATATGTACAACATATGTCAAGATGAGTGTCATCCGTGAGGTTGCCCACTTTGTACATATTTACTGTTATTTTAGAATTTGTACTGTTTCAGAATTATAATGTACATAAATATGTACTCATAGAATTAAAATAATATAGTTTATGTTATTCTCCTCATGAAGTTTGTGCAACTATTATTTATTTTTTCTCTTAAGGGGCCCATTCACGATCAATCATGTTGCTCAAAAAGTAGTAGCGCAACATAATGTTGCACAAAGTAAAATTCCACACACGCTGACATTTTATTGCGCAAAATTTAGTTGCGTATAGTTCTTGGTGGTGTTTGCTTCGTGGTGGTGGTCATCGCTTTACTTATAATAATATACAACAATACTAAAATAAATATTAGTACTGAAACCTGTGCCGCGCTGCTATAATATTGGCATTAGAATATAGTCCTGAAAGGGCCAAGAAAAGAAAATTTAATTAATGGCTTTCCCTTTCAAGTTAGCTGCGCTCCCGGGCAGACGAATTACATCTAGATGATGTATTGTATGAATATCTAGATGTGATGCGTCTGCCCTCAACGCAACTAACTTCAAAGGGGAAGGCATTTATGATTGCTTTTGTACATACGTACAGTATACACTTTGTCAGTCAGATTACAACTAGAAAATTTGTGCAATACCACCACTCACGAAACAAATGAGTCGCACAACAGGCGTGTTGCGCCAAAAATATCAGGAAGGTTTTGATCTTACACAACAGTTGCACAAACCGTCAATCAGTCCCATTCACGATCAATGATGTTGCACAACAGGCAATATTGCGCAATATGATTGATCGTGAATGAGCCTCTTTAAAATAGTTTGTTTAACTACGTACAATAATTCTATGAATACAACTTGTGTAGTTGTCACCTAAACATATAGTTGCCATCAATATGATTTTTTCTCTGAGTGAACCATTCTTCAATGATATTCTATTCTTCTTTTAAAAATTAGCCCATTATCTCATAATTTGTGGAAGTTAACGCTACTACAGACATTTTAAAATGCTTTAAAAAATAAAATTTAAATTTTGTATAAGTAGAGACGTCGTAGAAATCTCGCGAGAAGAGGAAGGGCGATACTTGAATAAAGATAACGCAATCGAATTCTTTGAATTAATTTATAAGGCAGAACTACTCGTTGGAATACCAGCATTCGCTGCGTGGACAAGGGAAAACTGGCCGAAAAACCTTGTCAGTATTCAATACATAGTATAAACATCATACAAAAAATATATACATACAGTTGAAATGGCAATAATACAAAAAATCAGGCATAAATCATAATACACACAAGTATGGGTGAATACTCACGAGATAAGACAAACATTACAGAATTGGTAAATTTTCCTTCTAATTTTATAATATTTAATAGGAATATCAATTGAAGTAAATAGAAAAGCTATATTGACGTAACTTACTTAGTTAAATCTTTAATACTTAATAAAGAAGTATGATAGTTGAAGTTAAAGTATGAAGATTAACTAATAATTTGAAAAGAAATATATAAAAGTAAAGAAAAAAATACTTAACACCACTCAGTCTGAGCTGCGCAAGTCAATAAAGAATAATTCAGACAAGAATAATCATCATTCGAGAGTATTCAGAAAATGAGAGCATAAATCACACATATAGAAAGTCATATAATAGAATAAAGTATTCGCAACGCAGTGAATTAGTAATACAACTAATAATCATTCATTGAAAGTATAGCAAATAATATTGAAATTATAGCTCGCAATAATCATTCATAAGAAAGGCGCAATTGAAAATAGAAAGTATAATGTAAATTATTATAAGAAAGAAATGCAGAAAGGAATATATTCTAATTCGCTTAGAATCGCTTTTAATAATTAATAATCGCTACGAATCCGGATCCGGTTTTATCGTAAATCAACTTGAAAGCAAAGTGCGTATCAATTTAGTATGATACTATTGTCTGTAAAGTTTATCACAAGTCTAATGGCCGTAAAGTTTAACGTCATGACGGAAGAAGTTTGAATAAATCAGAATTGATTTCTGTAAACAATCTCACTGTTGAATCAGGAACGTGGCAAACACATTTCCTTTCATCTTTATAGAAATAAATCAAGTTACCGTAATCTGAAGTCAAATTCTTATTCGATGAACCCGAGAGTTTTCTCTCGGTTACCTTCCTTTGTGAAAAGTCGAATACGTCGCAATTAGCGATCGTCAAAAATCGAAGTCCTTTTCGCAGAACACATTCACAGTTAGATATCAATAGAATCGTCCTTCCTTCCTTCTTTTGGTCAATCTCCAGATTGATTATAATATCAAGTGTGATTCTGATATCGATGTCTACGCAGTTCGCACAAGTATGACGCAATATTCTATCGTAAAGAAAACGTGCTCTCGCACCGGCGACTGAAGAAACAGTGACCGATCCGCCCCGTCGTCTTCACGCTCTCACGTGACCGCGTTGCCAAGGCACGTACGCCAGGCCCATGGCACTCGTTGCGCCGTAGCGCGCAAGATATATCGATAGTGCGTGCGTGCGTCGAGCGATCGAGAATCGAACCGCGTCGCGTAGCGACGGCTTGTTATAACCGCGATACTTAAACTCTAAACATTTCGCCCGCCTTGATAACCTTGGTTATCTAAAAAAACTAAGTATCATTTATAGGAATAGGTAGAGGGCACAATTTAGCGATAGGTCTTTTCAAGATAGTAGTTTGGGTTTGAACAGACACAACACGTGTTAAACCATCTTCACCTGGATAGGTTTCAATAATCCTACCCAGAGGCCACTTAGAGGGAGGATACCGCTCGTCTATTACCAACACCATTGAACCCTTTTCCAGAGAGGGATTCACCTGATTCCACTTATAAGTAGCCATGTATCTTTGAAGACACTCCTTTGACCATCTAGACCAAAAACATTCTAAAATATGACGATTCAGTTGCCATCGAGACAACCGGGATACCTTTACTTCTTCAAGCGAGGGTTCAGGTATGAGAGACAATGAACCTCCTATCAAAAAATGACCAGGTGTTAACGCGTCAAGATCATCCGGATCTTCTGACATTGGACTTAAAGGTCTTGAATTTAGGACTGCTTTAATTTGAGTCAAGAGGGTAGTCATCTCTTCGTAAGTTAGGAGAGCTTCTCCTACTACTCGTTTGAAATGATATTTGAAGGATTTAACTCCAGCCTCCCACTTGTCTCCAAAGTGAGGGGCGGAAGGTGGATTGAAAAGCCACTGTGTTCCATCATTAGCTAGAAGAGCCGCAAGATTATTCGCTTTGCTAGAGGATAATTGAAACAATTTAGTCAATTTAGAATCAGCCCCTTTAAAATTAGTTCCACAATCACTTCGCAGGGTTGCACAAATTCCTCGCCGGGAGGTGAAACGTTTATAAGCTGCAATGAATGCATCAGTAGTATAATCAGTGACCAATTCCATATGAATGGCAGAAGTTGCCTCACACACGAAAAGAGCAACATAGGCTTTATATGTCTTTGCGTTTTTCCCTTTCCACGTTTTAATAGTGAATGGACCCGCGTAATCTACTCCTGAGTGTAAAAACACACGAGACGGAGTTACCCGCTCGATTGGTAATTGACCCATAAGTTGTTGAGCTCTACTTTGTTTATAGCGAGCACACTTAACACATTTCAAAATAAATGATCTCACCGGAGTTCGTCCCCCGACAATCCAATATTCGTTTCGAATAACTGTTAAAGTTACTTGCGTCCCCCCATGCATAGTACGCGAATGTGCGTCAGCAATTATTAAAGAGGACAATGCCGAGTCCTTTGGAAGAATCAGAGGATGCTTGGCGTCCTCGGACAGAAAAGAGTGCTGAAGACGTCCTCCAACCCTAAGCAACCCGTTCGAATCTACTTTAGGTGTAAGTCGTGCAAGAGAATTAGACTTCGGTAAATTATTCCCATTAGAAATAAGTTTAAGTTTGTTATTGAATGACACTTGTTGAACAATTTTAACCCAAAAATATTTTGCATGTTGCAATTTTTGAGTACTCAGAGGATTTAAATTAAATGAATCAACTAATCTTTTGAATCTAGAACAAATTCGAAAACACCAAGCTGTTATGCGCAATAGTCGAATGAAGCTTGAGTATCTATAGAGAAGGTCCCAAGTTTTAGGTGAATGACTTTTAGTAACGACGGAGACCTGAATTGGTCGTTCTTCCAAATTATCTTTGCCAGAAAGTACAACTGCTTCACTTGGCCATGTTGAAGGATTTTGACTCCACCACTGAGGTCCCGATTTCCATTCGGTTCTTTCCATCAATTGAGCAGGTGTCAACCCTCGAGTTGAACAATCAGCAGGGTTCTGTTTACCCGGTATCAAATTCCAAATAAGTTGCGGCAAAGCTTCTTGAATCCAACAAACGCGGTTCTGTACAAACTCTTTCCATTTCGATGGATGGCTCGTTATCCATGTATGCGCGACAGATGAGTCGAGCCAACCATATAACGGAATATCTTTCCTTTCAAAATTATTTAAGACTTGAGTCATTAGTTTGACTAATAAAACTGCTCCTGACAATTCCAGTCGTGGTATAGTCAATTTCTTTAATGGTGCAACTTTGGTCTTAGATGATACCAAATTGACCGTAACTTGTCCCTCCTTAGAGACGGATCTAATATAAACAACTGCTGCTATCGCCTTAGGTGATGCGTCACAAAACCCATGAATTTCTATGTAATCAGTAGTACTAAATCCAAGCCATCTTGGAAAAGTAAAATTAGGAATTTCTTGAAGTTGATCTAGAAACCTTGTCCATTGATCTGACAAAGGAGAAGGGAGTGAATCATCCCATCCTAATTTACGACACCATAATTCCTGAATGAATATTTTTGCTGAAACAATAATAGGTGAAAGAAGTCCAAGAGGCTCAAACAATCTCGCAATAGTAGACAAAACCGTACGTTTAGTATGAATAAGTGGAATGTTCAAATTGAGCGTAAATCGAAAAACATCAGTGGATGGCTGCCAACACAAACCAAGCGTATGAACTATAGTCTCTTCTATTTGAAGAGCATGTAACTCAATTCGTTTATCTACTGGTATAGCTTCGAGTATCTCAGGGTAATTACTAACCCATTTATGTAATGGAAAACCGCCCGCCATGAAGAGCCGGTTTACTTGATCTACAACTGCTTTTGCTTGCTCAATAGTGTCGGCACCACCAAAGATATCATCAACGTATCTCCCTTTCTTCATCGTAGGTAAGGTAAGGGGATATCTATGTCCCTCATCTTTGATTAATTGTTCGATAGTACGTAAGGCTAAGAATGGTGCACAAGTAAGTCCGTAGGTAACAGTTATAAGCGCGAAAATAATAAGTTCATTCATATTATTTAACCATAAAATTCTTTGAAAATTCCAATCGTCTGGATGTATGAGTATCTGACGATACATCTTTTTAGCATCAGAGAAAAATACAAAAGGAAACAAGCGAAACCAAGTAAGCACATCATTAAGATTTAATTGGAGCTTTTCTCCTGAATGAAGCAACTGGTTTAAACAGACTCCTGTAGTGGTGCAACTAGATCCGTTGAATACCACTCTTAATTTAGTAGTGAGACTATGTTCACGCATCACTCCATGATGCGGAAGATAATAAACTTGTTCCAGTTCAACCTTTGTATCAGGAATTCTTTTCATGTGATGCAAGTCCTCGTATTCTTTAATAAAATCGGTGTATGCCTTAGCATAGTCCGGTTTGTCTTTAAATCGGTGAAACAAATTTTGAATTATTCGGGTAGCTTTCGTCTTGGAATCCCCGAGTTTATTAACATCATCCTTGAAAGGTAATCTTACGATGTATCTTCCAGTAGCATCTCGCTGATGGGTTACTTTAAAGTGATCTTCGCACTTTTGATCATCAGAAGACAATGTGACCGGTTTGGATACTGGAGTCACTTCTAATTCCCAAAATCTTTTCAAAAGATCATAAAGATCTTGATCTATCTTGACGTGATGTCCACAAGCTTCAGAGACAACACTCGTTGAATTAGTTGTACCAGATATAACCCACCCTAGAGTGGTGTTTTGCGCAATAGGCGCATTAGCATTTCCTTTAACTAAACCTTCCTGAATTATACGAGAGTATATGTCGACTCCTAATATTAAATCGATTGAACCGGGCCTAATAAATGCCGGATCTGCTAGCTCAAGGTCTTTCAAATGAGACCATGACGACGAATCAAGCGGCGTTGACGGAATTAACGAAATAAGTCTTGGCAAATTATAGGCAGAAACTAAATATTCGACCTCCGAATTGAAATGAGGCTTAAGAAGAAACGAGGTAATACCTAAGGTTCTCTTAGACTGCTGAGAACCAACACCTATGAATTTCTGTTAGTTTATGTTTTTAAACGCAGAGTTAAGAATTATATACAGTGTTAAGCATGATATTTTCTTATTCTATGTCTTATATGATACGCGCGCTATATAGATTAACCTAATACTTGCCAACGATTGGTGGAGACATAAATCACTAGCATGAGACTGTCCCTTCTATATATTTTTGTGTTTCCAGAGCTTGCTAGTTTCCGCCTTCTTTTTGTAAGCACCCAGGTAGCAAAATGATACGCCAAAGATATCGAAAAGCTAACCAAAAAAGGACTGGGATGACTTTTTAGTTGGCTAAAAAGATCCCTCTGTGATGACAAATAGTGTCACTTATGTCCGCTTGGCTGGCACGCCATCGATGTCCGTACGCAAACTGTAAGACAACTTATAGCGGTTACCAAATTGGCAACATATGGTCAACCTTTATCAGTTGTCAATAGGTCAACGTAAAGTTACCGAATTGCTATTACAATATGCCATTACAGATGTAACCGTCATTCAACAGATGTCTTATAGATGTCCAAAAGATTAACAAAATGGCATCCAAACGGCACGAATAAATGATGTCCAAAAGATATCTTATTTATTGTTATAGTCACGCTTTATGCACGCATATATGCATTATATATATACTAAAAATATAGAACAAGCATATATACTTACACGTGTATTAATTACAACACTTTATATATTTACACACTTTTTGTCAAACAATTTGTCGCTTTCGTGATGGAATAAAATCATGTGCTAATATACGTACGCGAGGCGCAATAAAATCTCGACTTCTATAATACTTATACACGTGTATTATAATTACAACACTATATATATAAACGCACTTTTTGTCAACCAATTTGTTGCTTTCGTGATCGAATAAAATATATGTGCTAATATACGCGCGGCGCAATAAAATCTCGACTTCTAGATATTTCCATATATCAAGAAGATGTCGTAAAAATGATGACTTTCCTACATCGTTTTAATGACGTCAATAACGCCACTACAACATGATATCTAACTGATGACATCTTTTGGACTGCAACAAAAGGCAGAAACAGCGCTACCGATAGATACCTTTTGGACAACTTTTATGAAGATACTTTTGGATAACATTAAATTGATGATTTTACGATGCCTTCAAACAGTCATCTGTCGGATAAAGTAAAATGGTAACTTTTGGATAACAGGTTTTTCTCTCTATTAAGATATCATAAAAAAGACAACATTCGGACAACAGCAAATGAGATATCGATTTAAAGGCATCCATTGGTTATCTTATAGTAAAATCATAAAGGCAACCTTAAAACGACAACTTACAGATGCCAAATTGAGATTAATGCTACCTGGGGCACTTACCTGTCCTTCCGTTCGTTCGTGCAACATAGCGACCTTTTGTATCTCTTTTATCGTATCGAATAAATCAGTGGAAAATAGATATCCTTGATTATTCTGTGCCATCAGGTTATGGGCCCAGAGGACGTATCGCGATAAATCGACAAAGGTTTGAGATCGAGTAGCGAGTAAAGGAAAGTGTTTCGAGGCTCGCGAAAGAGGAAAGTTTTGCACGGTAACCCAGCCTCACAAAAACGCGCGCGAAAAATGTCGAGCTCGTCGGCGTTAGGCTTGCCAGCGGTTGAGAAGCTGAAAGGCCGGGAAAACTATCCAACGTGGAAGATAGCTATGGAGGCCTACCTGCAATACGAAGATCTGTGGGACTGCGTCATCGGATTGGAAAATCAACCCCCCGACAACAAGAAAGTTATTAAGGCAAGATCACGAATATTATTATCAATCGATCCGATTAATTATGTTCATATTCGGAATACGACGACAGCAAAGGATGCTTGGGAAAGATTGCGAGTGGCGTTTGAGGATTCAGGCCTCACACGAAGAGTTAACCTCTTAAAAACTTTTGTTTCCACACAGCTCAAAAATTGCAAATCTGTCGAGGAATATGTGAACATAATAGTATCCACAGCACATCAACTCAATGGACTCAACATGCCGGTGCCAGACGATTGGATCGGAGTGCTGCTATTGGCGGGTTTACCAGACGAATACAAACCCATGATAATGGGCTTAGAAAGCTCCGGACAGGCAATCACCGCGGACTACGTTAAGACAAAATTGCTGCAAGAAGTGAAAGACACCGGAAACGCAAGTAAAGACAGCGCATTCTTCTCCAAGGGAAAGAAAAATAAGAAGATTCAAAAATGCTTTAAATGCCACCAAAAAGGGCATTATGCTAATAAGTGTCCGGAAAATAAAACGGAAAGTGTTGATTCTACGAAGAAGCAATCAGAGGGATCCAAGAACAAGGAGAAAACATTCGCAGCCTATCTCACATCTCAAGGAATCTCAAAAAGCGCGTGGTACGTAGATTCGTGTGCTTCGACGCACATCACGTCTGAGCGAAACAATCTCGAAACAATCTCCACGTACAACAGAGGAAGCATCTCAGCGGCTAACCGAAGCAGCATGCAAGCTGAAGCAATCGGCGACGCCAAAATACAATTGCTAACGGATGCAGGAGTTGAGAGGATCACGGCGAAGGATGTAATCCATGTACCGGACAGCGCAGTTAACCTGCTATCGGTGAGTAAAATGGTAGCGAAAGGGTTATCTATTCATTTTACGCCGCAGGGCAGCTGTATTGAGGATGAGAAGGGAAGACAAATGGCGACCATGGTTGACGAAGGAGGTATATTTAAACTCAAAACGCCTACGGAGAGAGTTTACTTTACCGCAAGGGAACACACAGCCGAATTGTGGCACCGAAGGCTCGGACACATCAACGACCGGAGCGCCAAGGTACTCAGCGAAGGAATGGCTCGAGGAATACCGATCAAACACTTTGATAAAACGCAGTGCATAGCTTGCATCAAAGGCAAGCACCATCGTACTCCATTTCCGAAGGAAGGAAGAAGGGCAACTGAGAAGCTGGAGCTGATACACTCCGACTTATGCGGACCGATGGAGACACCATCGCTAGCCGGGTCGAGGTACATTCTAACCTTGATCGACGATTTTACTCGAAAGGTTTTTGTTTTCTTTTTAAAGCAGAAAAGCGAGGTGCCGGAAGTCTGCAGAATTCAGGGCAAAAGTCGAAAGACAGACATCGAGGAAAATCCGCATCCTGAGGACCGACAACGGAAGAGAATACGTGAACAAGACGATGGAACAGAGTCTTAAACGTTTAGGCATCAGACATCAATTAACGATTCCTCATACGCCTGAGCAGAATGGGGTTGCAGAGCGATTAAATCGCACAATCGTCGAGAAGGCGAAATCCATGTTGTTTGGAGCGGAGCTACCCAAGACCTACTGGGCGGAAGCTGTCTCAACAGCTGTATATCTAATTAATAGGTCACCCACAAAAGCGGTCAGCGGCAAGACGCCCGAGGAAGCGTGGACTGGATGCAAACCGGACTTGAGTCACCTGCGAACATTTGGCTGTAAGGCGTACGTACCCGTGCCGAAAGCGAATCGGAAGAAGTGGGACGCCAAAGCCGAAGAGAAGATTTTTGTTGGTTACTGCCAAGAATCGAAGGGCTATAGACTGCTTGATCCGAGAACTCATGAAGTAGTGCGTAGCAGAGACGTCATCTTTCTTGAAGAATCTAAACTGCGAGAGGAAGAAGAAACGGTGGAAGCCCCTCTACAAGTATTCGAAGAAAATGAACAGGCCGAAGGGGAAGCTGAAGGAGAAGCTGAAGACGACGTGATCAGTTTACAAAATTTACGAGCGGACGAGGCCGAAAGCACTACTACAGAAGAAAGTGACTCAGAGTACGGTTCAGACTTCGCTGAAGAAAACAAGGAGAGTTTGAATCTTAAGGCCACCACAGCAACTCCAAGAAGATCGGCAAGGACCCCAAAACCAGTCATTCGCGATGATTATGTCTCTTACCTAGCGATGGGAGGTTTAGCGACGGACCCGACAACCGTTGAAGAAGCCTTAGGTCGATCCGACCGAAAGCGTTGGTTGAAAGCCATCGAAGAAGAGAAGAGGTCACTGATCGAGAACGAAACATGGGAGTGGTCTGCACCACCGAAGAACCGCAGGGTATTAGATACGAAATGGGTGTTTCGTAGGAAGAAAGATGCATGAGGCGAGACGATCCGATATAAGGCCAGGCTAGTGGTGCGTGGCTGCAAACAGACGAAAGGGATCGATTACCAAGAGACATACTCACCAGTAATAAGGTATACATCAATACGTTTTCTCTGTGCTTTAGCTGCCAAGTATGGTCTCAAGATGCACTAATTGGATGTCGTGACCGCATATCTACACGGGGAAATTGATGAGGAGATCTACGTACAACCACCGCCGGAGCTTCAAGACCTGGATCATCAAGGACAAGTCTTGAAATTGAGAAAGTCTCTATATGGTCTGAAACAAAGCGGCAGACTCTGGAACGATAAAGTGAAAGAGACGCTGCGAGAGATGAAACTTAAACAGTCGAAAACAGACCCTTGTGTTTACTTTAAACGAGAAGGTAAAATAGTACTCATCTTGGGAATTTACGTTTACGACATGATCGTGCTATCGAATAGCGAAGAGCTCCTAAGGATTACGAAGCGAAAACTTGCTGAGAAATTCAAGATAAAGGATTTAGGAGAAGCTAAGCACCTGCTGGGACTGAGAATATCACATGACGAGAAGCACGGTACTATTTGTTTAGACCAAGAAGACTACATTGAAGAGATCCTTCACAAATTTGGTATGGAGGAGTCTAATCCAGTATACACGCCAGAAGACCCAAATCAGAAGCTATCGAAGGAGCAATGTCCATCCTCAGACGCGGAGCGAGAAGAGATGAGGAAGGTACCCTACCGAGAGGCTGTAGGCAGCCTAATATATGCGAGTCAAGGGACGCGACCGGACATCTCACATGCCGTAAACATGGTGAGTCGATTTTCCAATGACCCGGGGAGAGCTCACTGGAACGCTGTTAAGCGCATATTCCGTTACCTACGAGGAACCACGAATACAGGATTGCAGTTCAGCAGGGACGAAGATCACACCATCAAAGGCTACGGAGACGCTGATTGGGCTAACGAGATCGACGAGAGACGTTCAGTTACGGGCAGTATATTTATATTTCAGGGAGGACCTGTTTCATGGCAGAGCAAAAAGCAAGGAACGACGGCTCTATCCACGACCGAAGCCGAATATATGGCCCTGTCATCTACATGTCAGGAGGCGCTGTGGCTTGAATCTCTGGCCCGAGAGATTGATCCAAGTTCGGTGGAGTCCGGCATAACCTTGTACTGTGACAATCGAGGAGCAGTGGAGTTAGCCAAAACTGCAGGTTACCGACCACGCAGCAAACATATTGATGTAAGACATCATTTCATCCGAGAGCACATTGACAGGAAGGACGTCAACGTACAGTACATTTCGACGGAAGAAATGATCGCAGACGGGCTGACCAAGGCATTGTTCCGCCCAAAACTAGAGACGTGCAAGAAAAATATGGGACTAATAGAATTAAGAACACAACCCAAGAAATGAACTCTGGTTTAAGTGGGGGTGTTGGTTTATGTTTTTAAACGCAGAGTTAAGAATTATATACAGTGTTAAGCATGATATTTTCTTATTCTATGTCTTATATGATACGCGCGCTATATAGATTAACCTAATACTTGCCAACTATTGGTGGAGACATAAATCACTAGCATGAGACTGTCCCTTCTATATATTTTTGTGTTTCCAGAGCTTGCTAGTTTCCGCCTTCTTCTTGTAAGCACTTACCTGTCCTTCCGTTTGTTCGTGCAACATAGCGACCTTTTGTATCTCTTTTATCGTATCGAATAAATCAGTGGAAAATAGATATCCTTGATTATTCTGCGCCATCAATTTCAACGATGAATGATTACGTGACAACTGAAGTCGTTGAACGACTCTTTCTGCTATTAGAGAAATCTCTGAACCTTGATCAAGGAGAGCCCTAACTTCCGTAACTTGACCAGAATTTGAGACGAGCACAACCTGTGCTGTGGCTAACAAAACTTGAGATTTAATTGAGAATTGTTCTATTGTCGAATGCAAAACTTTCGTCTCAGGTTTAATTGCAGTAGAAGTAGATTCATTTTTAACGCTAGAATTCTTTGCTTCGACAGCATCCGAAGCACTTTTAACATGAATAGAAGTGTGATGCTTTTTGCCACACTTTTTACATCGCGTTGTAACTCAACAGTTGGAAATCTTGTGTTGAAATAAACAATTGTAACACAACTTGTGCTTTATAATAATAGCTTTCTTTTGTTCGATCGTTTTATTGTTGTATTGAGGGCAAAAATTTATAGTATGGGGACCCGAACACAAAACGCATTTAGGATTAGTTTTAACTAAATTACTTTTAGTTTGTCCGTGAAAGTTAACTTTAGCAGTTGCTTGCCGAGGCTGTTGAACGGCTTTACCATAACGCGATTTCTCATAGGATTGAAGCGAAAAGATACGTGATAACAAAAATTTACTGAATTGAGTCCATGTAGGGGTTTCTTTAGAAGAGCCGAGTTTATTCTCCCAAGCTCTTAATGAATCTGAATTCAATCGTCGTGTCGCAACATAAACCAATACAGCATCCCAATGTTCAACGGGACATCCGAGACTTTCCAAGGTTCGATACGATTGCCCTATCTTTGAATAAAGCTGTTCGAGCTCACTCGCGGATTCTTTAGTCAGTCGCTTGAGTGAAAATAAAGAATGCATTTCCGTTTGAACAAGAATTCTCTTGTTCTCATAAAAGGAGGATAAAAGATCCCATGCCTTTTGAAAGTTATCCGCAATTAATACCGTATCTTTTATAAGAAGCGCAGCTGAACCAACGAGATTAGTTTTTAAGTATTGAAGTTTCTCAACGGCAGAGACACCAGGGTTGTTAATCACAATGGATGTGAACAAATCTTTAAAAGATAGCCATTTCGAAGGCGTACCACTAAACGTAGGGATTGTAATGCGAGGTAGACGAGTATGTTGTACTACAGCTGAAGAAACCGATGGCAATGATTCGATTTGAGAAACAGGTCTAACCGATGCATTCGCCACTGCAGACTGTCGATTAGACTCAATTAAAATATTTATCTTTTCCAAAGTGTCTAAGTAAACTTCGTATATATCCGAGAATAATTCGTCAGCCATATACCGATGGCCTTGAATTCTAATTTTATCTTTAGAAGTCAATTTAGAAACCGCAATAATCAATTCATCATGATTCATGGAGAATTTCTCCCAAGTTTCTTTCAAGGAAGAAAGGCGCGTGTTAATTCGCTCATTTGTAATACTGTCTAGGCCAACCTTGACCAAATTGTCATAGGATTGTATTATAACGTTTCTTATCGCAATCTGCTGATCAAGACGATTCTCAACAGGAGTGACGTTCATGGTCGCAATTTTTAAATAATCAGAAATGAAACGAAGGCTCGACACGCACACGTCACTGTACAAACCCGAAATTCCTCTCGTTTCAAGCGTCGCCTCTTCCCTTGGGACTGTATCTCAATAAGAATGTAAACTTACACTTGAATTCTATTTTTCTTTTATAAAAAAAAGAAACAATAAGTATTCTGATTCTAATCGGCTAATCCGTGAATCCGGAAATCCGGAGATCCCCAGATCCGGCTCGAAGGACCAAAATGTATAAGAAGAGACGTCGTAGAAATCTCGCGAGAAGAGGAAGGGCGATACTTGAATAAAGATAACGCAATCGAATTCTTTGAATTAATTTATAAGGCAGAACTACTCGTTGGAATACCAGCATTCGCTGCGTGGACAAGGGAAAACTGGCCGAAAAACCTTGTCAGTATTCAATACATAGTATAAACATCATACAAAAAATATATACATACAGTTGAAATGGCAATAATACAAAAAATCAGGCATAAATCATAATACACACAAGTATGGGTGAATACTCACGAGATAAGACAAACATTACAGAATTGGTAAATTTTCCTTCTAATTTTATAATATTTAATAGGAATATCAATTGAAGTAAATAGAAAAGCTATATTGACGTAACTTACTTAGTTAAATCTTTAATACTTAATAAAGTAGTATGATAGTTGAAGTTAAAGTATGAAGATTAACTAATAATTTGAAAAGAAATATATAAAAGTAAAGAAAAAAATACTTAACACCACTCAGTCTGAGCTGCGCAAGTCAATAAAGAATAATTCAGACAAGAATAATCATCATTCGAGAGTATTCAGAAAATGAGAGCATAAATCACACATATAGAAAGTCATATAATAGAATAAAGTATTCGCAACGCAGTGAATTAGTAATACAACTAATAATCATTCATTGAAAGTATAGCAAATAATATTGAAATTATAGCTCGCAATAATCATTCATAAGAAAGGCGCAATTGAAAATAGAAAGTATAATGTAAATTATTATAAGAAAGAAATGCAGAAAGGAATATATTCTAATTCGCTTAGAATCGCTTTTAATAATTAATAATCGCTACGAATCCGGATCCGGTTTTATCGTAAATCAACTTGAAAGCAAAGTGCGTATCAATTTAGTATGATACTATTGTCTGTAAAGTTTATCACAAGTCTAATGGCCGTAAAGTTTAACGTCATGACGGAAGAAGTTTGAATAAATCAGAATTGATTTCTGTAAACAATCTCACTGTTGAATCAGGAACGTGGCAAGCACATTTCCTTTCATCTTTATAGAAATAAATCAAGTTACCGTAATCTGAAGTCAAATTCTTATTCGATGAACCCGAGAGTTTTCTCTCGGTTACCTTCCTTTGTGAAAAGTCGAATACGTCGCAATTAGCGATCGTCAAAAATCGAAGTCCTTTTCGCAGAACACATTCACAGTTAGATATCAATAGAATCGTCCTTCCTTCCTTCTTTTGGTCAATCTCCAGATTGATTATAATATCAAGTGTGATTCTGATATCGATGTCTACGCAGTTCGCACAAGTATGACGCAATATTCTATCGTAAAGAAAACGTGCTCTCGCACCGGCGACTGAAGAAACAGTGACCGATCCGCCCCGTCGTCTTCACGCTCTCACGTGACCGCGTTGCCAAGGCACGTACGCCAGGCCCATGGCACTCGTTGCGCCGTAGCGCGCAAGATATATCGATAGTGCGTGCGTGCGTCGAGCGATCGAGAATCGAACCGCGTCGCGTAGCGACGGCTTGTTGTAACCGCGATACTTAAACTCTAAACAAATTTTTAAAAATAAAAACCACATTTTTAATTGCATATTCTTATAGCGCACTTAAGAGCAATTCAAAATACTGTAATGAAGTATTTTTTTATTAAGTACTTGTCGAGTTATGAAGCTTGAAGATCACAGTTATATGTATGTACAGGGTGTCCCATTTTAACTTTCGCACCGTAATATCTCGAAAAATATGGAAGATACGGAAAAACGTTTCAAACAACAGTCGTATAGTTTCAAGGGGGACATAAGATGGTGGCAACGATTTGACCTTGGATGGTCGTTTGAAGCTCACGTGAACGTTACCTTCAATTTCTTACATGAAACCCTTTATATTGTAGCATATTAATTGAAAGGGCATAAAATAAGAAAAATTTTGGCGCAAACCAGAGGTTGATACGTTGACCCGTTCGGGAGTTATTTAGGGACAAAAATTGGCTTTTTCCAAATTTGACACTAAATAACTGCCGAACGGATCAACGTATCGATCTCTGATTTGCGCAAAAATTTTTCTTATTTTGTGCTCTTTTAAACGATGTACTACAATATGCGGAGCTTAGCGGGCGGAAAGTGTCAATTTTCTTCCCTAGGGAGGAAGTAAGCCCTGGCGTGAAGTTGGCCACTTTCGCACGCTCTACAGGCATGGAAAGTCGGACTTTCCATGGAGGTGTTGTGAAAACGATTTTTTTATTGGCTTTGAAGCATGTTCAGGGGTCGAAACATTCCCTTAAAGAAATTCCATATATTTGATTATGAGTGAATATCTCTGAACCCGTGAGGTATATAAAAAACTAGAAAATTTGTGCAACACCACCATTCAGTTTTGTTTTAGACAAAAAATTTTCGGTGTTAAGTAATCTTTGCAATCATGTATTTAGATTTTTGAGGTGAAACTTATTTGTGCGCGGGGGGTGATTCGGAACGGAAGTCGCGTTACGGATTCGCGTTACGGAAGTCCGTCACGAAAAGTCGAAACTTCTATGAGAGTGATTCGGTGCGTCGCGTTACGAAAGTCGCGTTACGAGTTCGCGTTACGGGTTCGCGTTATGAAAGTCCGTCACGAAAAGTCGAAACTCCTATGAGAGTGATTCGGTGCGTCGCGTTACGGGTTTGCGTTGTGGAAGTCCGTCACGAAAAGTCGAAACTTCTATGAGAGTGATTCGGTGCGTTGTGTTACGAAAGTTGCATTACGGGTTCGCGTTATAAATTGAAGCCGATGCAATTTACAAAAAAAAAAAAAAAAAAAAAAAATATATACGTGTGGCCTCCACGCGCGGCAGAAGTGAAACTTCTTAGCTGTGAGGAATAGGATAGTATCTCGTTTATAGTACCTGAATTAAAGCCTGTGTAATTCAGACATCAAAATTTAATTATAAATTAAAGCCGATGCAATTCATAAATAAAAATTGATTTGTGAATTAAAGCCTATATAATTCACAAATCAAATTTTAATTATTTAAAGCCGATGCAATTCACAAATAAAAATTGATTTGTGAATTAAAGCCTGTATAATTTACAAATAAAGGGTACCCCACGGTAAGATAGGCAAAATGCCACTGTCAATGAAACGGAAAAATGACTTTGGATTTGCATAAGTACACTAAAAAAAGAATTTTCTACGATTTTTCTGACCATCTATCCCCCCTTCTTTTCCTAGTGGCACCAAAAAGCCGCTTTTTTCGAAAATTATTTTTTTTTTCCGGTTTCATGTTAAAAATTTTGAAAAAATTTGAGATTATAGCTTATAAAAAGTACTTAGCACACAATTTTTTTTAGCTTTAGGCGCGTTGAATACCTAACCTAAAAAAATAAAATTAATATTTGAATCAATTTTTTTCTAATTTCTTTGATAGTTGCAGGTCTAATTACTCTAGAAAATTGTATATTTTAGTGTTCTACATGTATTAGAATTTTTTCAGATTTTTTGGAATGGTGGGCCGTACTCAAAAATGCGAAAAACCCTATTTTTAGCCACTTTTGGGCCTTTTATGGTCCTCAAATGATTGATAGTGCCTTAAGGGGATCCTGAAGTGACAGGCAAACTCCAACGTGACAGCGCCACGATCTAGCACGGAACTAAAAATAATCGATAATTTCGATCGTTTACTGTGTTTTCTGTGTTACCGTGCTATACCTGTCCTTGTCTAACGGATACCCATACGATATATCTGTCCTTGTCAGATTGCAGGCAGCGCCATCTCTGACAAGATCCGGCAACTATTGATGCATGCAATACTGCTCTTCTTGTTAGTCTGCATCCGTATTTGCATCAATTTGCATTACTAAAACTTTCTCTCAATGGATCTTTTTTTGTACGCATTGAATCTTACTTCTACTTGCACGATATTATTCCTACATGGTTACCCAATACTAGATGATAAACATTATGTATGTATAAACTGCAGAATTTTTGTTTTAAGCAAATATTGTCGTCAGGTGACAGCTGTATGTGTCCAAATAAGTAATATTTTTAATTTTTTGGTGTTTTTGATATAAAATCGCGGTTGTCTCGTATAGATTTTTGTGCGTACTTTAATTCTGTAAAAGATTTTTGCAATTCTATAAAGCCAATTAAAAGATCCATTGAGAAACTGTAATGTCGGTAATTCATACGACTTCAGGATTCCCAAACATAATATATTACTTTTGGATATATGTTGTCAATATTTGATACATTCCGATACGTCTCCTATGTTTTTGAGCATGAAATCATTCATTACTCAACGAGAAAACCCTACTTTTTGTATAAAAGTGCCTATTTTTCGTCGATTTCTGGATTTTTGGTTATTTTATCTAAGTTTTTTTGCATATGATTCGTAAATGTGAATATAAATTTAATAAAAAATTGTACCTCTTATACATATATTTCAAAGAAATCGTTCATTTATTCAAATATATACATTTTTATGAAAGAAATTAATTTTTATGATTACATGATCGTCTCTTTAATCCTCCTCGTCACTATCTTCCTCAATTACTGGTGTTACTTCTTCGAAGTCAAACAATGTTGTAAGTATCTCAGCTGGTCGAATAATCCTTGACAAGTATCTTGCATGAGACAGGTAAGAAACTATGGCGGCTATATGCGAGCAACATCCCAAGGAGAACAAAAAGTCACGAAAACGTCAAAATGATGTCAAAAAGACGTCAAAACGGTGGAAGTCAGAATGACGTCAAACCGGGAAAAAAAATGACTATAATTTGACGTCATTTTTATGTCATTTTGATGTCATTTTGACTAGTGCACCGTTGATTTGTATTCAGTATTAGGAAAAGCAGTTTCGCAAATTCACAGGTGAAGGAACAATACAGAAATAAATTATAATTACTTTTTTATTGCAGTGCCTTTGTAGTACACATTGTTTAGCCACAAGAACAAATATATATTATATAAACTAATTATATCAATAATAACTAAATCAGAAACTATACTATATGCTACATATGAACTATATATAAACGCTATATTAATATTTTATATAAACTTTGAGGACGGACATCAGTCTTCTCAAAGACATAATAGAAATGCAGAAAAAAAATTGATAAATGTCCTCAAAATATAGTATCCCAAATAGCATTTGTCAACAAGACTTAGAGAGAGTTAAAGATTTAATCTCAAACATAAGCACGCCAGTTCAACTTATAAATATTTTACATTTTAAACATCTGACCATTATAGAGAAGTCTTGTCACTTTAACCAAGAGATAACATAGAAGATCTCTTCTAACTTGAAAAACATTGTTTTGTTAAAAACGCCAACAAACATTGTAAACTTCACAAAATTTTTGCAGTAAATTATGAATTTTTTTTTAAATCAAAGACAAAACAAAAATAATAGCCTCAAAGGCACACAAATATATAAATTATACAAAACAACTCAAACCAAAAAATAAGACAAATAATAGAATTCATGAGAATCACGCAAGTTTTCAATATACAAAAGCTTTTATGAAGCTCACATACGGTAAAGTCGAAATACAATTGTAGTCCCCCAACCTAGTTGATCTAATCTGACCGTGGCATGGAAGTGTTGAACCATCGTTTCATATGGTTTTCAAATACGGAAATCTGTATCTTAGGAAACTTCTTCAAGCAAACACCTATTAGAGAGAAACAAAGCAGTATATAGTTTAACGTATAATATGTGTATATATACATAAAATTGTATATATACTTTTCTCTACCAACTATTATCTGCTTCAAAAAAGACTGTTCAATATACTTAACGATTCTCTGCTTTAAATGACTTCCTTCGTTCATACATGTACTATTTTCATTTACATATTAGTTATTTATGCCTTTCAATACTCAAAATATAACTGCATGGCTATATTCTTCAAACTTTTTTGGTTAATAACTTTTTAACGAACAACGGTTGACGGCTAAGCCTTTTGATTGTTGTTCAGGGTCATGACCTTGACAATATATGTCAAGGTCAAGGTCATCAAAAAGTGGTCTGTTATTTTAAATAGTTACCGTTATTGCAAAATAGTCCACAAAGATAACATCGCAACAGCATGATAACACAACATATGTACGAAAGGGAAACAATTCGAATCATCTAGGTAGGATAGAAAATTCCTTTCCACTCTTTAGCTTCATTTTTTTGTTCTCTACAGGACTTTTCTAATGTCAAACTGTGCAGATCATGTTGTCCTCCCTATAACTTTATAAATTAAAGAGTGAGGTTAGATGGGCCGGCACATTACGTCAAAGTAAACAGCTGTATTCTATATCTAAATGTTGTAAATACATAAAAATCCGTAAAATCTAAATAAGAAAAATCTTAAAAATACTAAAAGCTTGCACTATACACAACCCTAATACCTTATTATAAGAACTTTAAGAATCGAGGGCCTAATTACATTATATAGTTAGCAATTATACATACCTTCTTTAACAGAGTCGACATTTCCTTTATACTTCTAGAGGCAAACCACGTCGAACGTTTACAACACAAAACTGGCAGCGAAAACGCGGGTAATCCGTTCTTTTCTATACCCTATAGTTCTGTCACCATTAGCGCAGTTACAGCATTAACGTCTGACACCGTTGAGTCCCACACTATCAGGTTGATATTGTAAATAAGATTTGTAAAGTACTTTACAACACTATCTGGTTGATATTGTAAATAACATTTGTAAAGTACTTTACATATCTTATTTACAATATCAACCTGATAGTGTGGGACTCAACGGTGTCAGACGTTAATGCTGTAACTGCGCTAATGGTAACAGAACTATATGGTGTTGCTCGCATATAGCCGCCATAGTTTCTTACCTGTCTCATGCAAGATACTTGTCAAGGATTATTTGACCAGCTGAGATACTTACAACATTGTTTGACTTCAAAGAAGTAACACCAGTAATTGAGGAAGATAGTGACGAGGAGGATTAAAGAGACAATCATGGAATCATAAAAATTAAATTTTTTATATGAAAATGTATATATTTGAATAAATAAACGATTTTTTTGAAATATATGTATAAGAGGTACAATTTTTTATTATATTTATATTCACATTTACGAATCATATGCAAAAAACTTAGATAAAATAACCAAAAATCCAGAAATCGACGAAAAATAGGCACTTTTATACAAAAAGTAGGGTTTCCTCGTTGAGTAATGACTGATTTCATGCTCAAAAACATAGGAGACGTATCGGAATGTATCAAATATTGACAACATATATCCAAAAGTAATATATTATGTTTATTTTAGAGTCAGTTAAGGCACTATCAATCATTTGAGGATCATAAGAGGCCTAAAAGTGGCTAAAAATAGGGTTTTTTGCATTTTTGAGTACGGCCCACCATTCCGAAAAATCTGAAAAAATTCTAATACATGTATAACACTAAAATATACAATTTTCTAGAGTAATTAGACCTGCAACTATCAAAGAAATTAAAAAAAAATTGATTCAAATATTAATTTTATTTTTTTAGGTTAAGTATTCAACGCGCCTAAAACTAAAAAAAATTGTGTGTTAAATACTTTTTATAAGCTATATACTCAAATTTTTTTTAAATTTTTAACAGGAAGGAACCGGAGAAAAAAAATAATTTTCGAAAAAAGCGGCTTTTTGGTGCCACTAGGAAAAGGAGGGGGGATGGATAGTCGGAAAAATCGTAGAAAATTCTTTTTTTAGTGTACTTATGCAAATCCAAAGTCATTTTTCCGTTTCATTGACAGTGGCATTTTGCCTATCTTACCGTGGGGTACCCTTTTTATTTGTGAATTGTATCGGCTTTAAATAATTAAAATTTGATTTGTGAATTATATAGGCTTTAATTCACAAATCAATTTTTATTTATGAATTGCATCGGCTTTAATTTATAATTAAAATTTGATTTTTGCATTACACAGGCTTTAATTCAGGTACTATAAACGAGATACTATCCTATTCCTCACAGCTAAGAAGTTTCACTTCTGCCGCGAATGGAGGCCACACGTAAATTTTTTTTTATGTTATATTTTTTAATATACCCTCATTCTTGAATGTTATTTTTGAAATTCTGAAGACCAGAATTATAGAGAATTTTATGCCGATTCCAACCATACCTATATAATTTCCGAAATTGCATTTCTTAGATATGAGCTAAACATGCCGCACTATATGCGTCGCACCATGGGAGTATGTACACGCAGCGCGACGGCTTGTACCCTTATGGTGCGGCGCACATAGCGCGGCATGTCTAGCTCATATTTAAGAAATGCAAAATGTCGAAAATTATTTTTATTATACACTTGGAATCGGAATGAAATTCTCTATAATTGTGATCTTTATAAAATTTCGGAATTTTTAAAAATAACATTTAAGAGTGGGGGTATATTAAAAAATATGACACGTAAAAAATTTAAATACACGACAGAGATCACTTAATACCGTAACTTTTTTGTCTAAAACATTTTTTTATATACTTCACGGTTTCAGAGATATTCACTCGTCATAATGAAATATATGGAAATCTTTTCAGGGGTTGTTTCGACCCCTAAACATCCTTTGAAGCCGATAAAAAATACGTGTTATTTTTTTCTATTCTAAAACATATTCAAAGCTCAGCAAAATTGGTGAGGAACAGTTCCAAACGTTCCTTTGTAAGTACCTTGCCACATTATGTATTATTCCAATGTTCAATTTGATTTTGACTAATGGAAATCGGTTGGTTATTTTTGCGTTTAAAATGTGAATTCCATTTTATTTATACCTTTATTATTATCTTTCTTAATTTATCTTTTGTTCTGATGAAGATTAAGTAAGGTCGAAACGTAAGCTTATTTAATAAAACGAAAATTAATTATTCTTTTTTACCACGCTAATATTACTCGAATACTGACCGTATCTTATTGTTTTAGCTGTTGCTTTAGACGAGCGAAAAAAAATCCTTCTATTTACTTGTTATTATGGTTAATTCCTTTAAAAAGAATTATATGTATATACAGGGTTCACCAAAAGTATGGAAACCCCTAAATATTTCGAAAACTACGCATTTTAGAAAAAAATCAAATGGGCACAGTAACAATTACTGTGCCGCAATCAACAACGTAGAACTACGTCAACTGACACTACTTAATGTTAAAGTATAATCAAATGGGCACAGTAACAATTACGTAAGGCTACGTTTTTGGCAAACTGGACAGACGTAGCCCTACGTCAACTGTCCTTCGCTGTATACTTTAACATTAATTAGTGACAGTTGACGTAGTTCTACGTTGTTGATTGCGGCACAGTAATTGTTACTGTGCCCATTTGATTTTTTATTATATTGGAAATTTTTTTGTAATTCTATTATATTTTTCAGCCTTTTCTACCCCTATTTTGCTTATATTTATTATGTCGGAATTTTTTTCAAATGTAATTCTTTAAATTTTAGTTGATTTGTAATTACTGTGCCGCAATCAACAACGTAGAACTACGTCAACTGTCACTAATTAATGTTAAAGTATACAGCGAAGGACAGTTGACGTAGGGCTACGTCTGTCCAGTTTGCCAAAAACGTAGCCTTACGTAATTGTTACTGTGCCCATTTGATTATACTTTAACATTAAGTAGTGTCAGTTGACGTAGTTCTACGTTGTTGATTGCGGCACAGTAATTGTTACTGTGCCCATTTGATTTTTTTGCTTATATTTATTATATTGAAATTTTTTTTATATGTAATTCTTTAAATTTTAGTTGATTCGTACTTAAGTTTTATATAAGCAAAAATAATTTTTATTTTAATTGTGTTGGAGGGGAAAATTTTTTTTATATGTAATTCTTTAAATTTTAGTTGATTTGTACTTAAGTTTTATGTAAGCAAAAACGTTTTACGTTAATTTATTTATAATGCTAAAAAGTACACTAATTTTTATCATTTATATAATGCTTTTAATATTACTTTTTAAAATGATTTTAATTAATTAATTAACGTTTACACTTACGATTTTTGTACGATTTCCGTAAATTCTATAACTATAGTATATTCTTCCACTTTTTTACGTACAATATTTAGATATAAATTTTAATACATGTGTATATTAGATAATATTTATTTATTAATGTTTTTAGTCCAACGGTAAGTACGTATCGTATATATCGACAGATTATCAAATTGGCATATAATATGTGAAATCAGCAACTTATAGATATAAACATTTATGAGATGGCAATCAAAGAGCGATACGTTTGAATATATACACATATAAGTACATATACACATATATATACACACATGTATATAATAATTTTCCTTTGATTTTTAGATTTTTACGGCATTTCTAAAATTTTATCCAAAACTTGCTTCCTGATTATTTTTTTTTGCTTATACAGTTTCCTCTAAGAGAAATTTTTCAAAAATATTAGCATATAATAGATTGGCTTTCTCATAAAGAAACTTTATAAGCGAAGTAAAAAAATATAAGGAAGCAATGTGCAGATTTCTAATTTGCACATTTTATTTATTATATTGGCACATTTTTTATAATTCTAGTCTTTTCTACCCTTATTTCATATATAATTCTTTAAAATTTGGTTGATTAGTCCTTGAATTACATACGTTAGAATTTGCGAGGAATACGTATATACATAAAAGCCTAATATAGCTGAGTCTAATCAACCAAATCTTAAAGCATTGTATATGAAGTAGGAGTAGAAAAGACTGAAGAATATAATGGAATTAGAAAAGTTGCCAATCTATATATATAAAATAGAATGTCTATATGTATGTCTGTATGTCTGTTCTTTATACCTTTTAAACTATTCGACCGATCTGGACAAACTTTTGCATAGTTACTCTTTACATCCTTGCGCAAACTCTTTACATCCTTGCGCAAAACAGACTATTGCGGAATCTCGATACCGATCAGCGATTTTATCCCTTGGTTTTTCCGGGCGTTTCTTCGGTAATTTCGAGATTGCTTATTCGCGATGTACATAGAACCTCGATATTTCACTTACCGATTACCGATTTTATCCCTTGGTTTTTCCGCGTGTTTTTTTCGGGAATTTCGAGATTGCTCGCTCGCATGTAACGTAATTCGTTGTTTTCCGCAAAACATAGGCTACTACGGAACCTCGATACCGATTAGCGATTTTATCCCTTGGTTTTCCCGGGCGTTTTTTTGGGAATTTCGAGATTGCTTACTTGCAATGTACATAGAACCTTGATATTTCACTTACCGATTACCGATTTTATTCCTTGGTTTTCCCGCGGCATTTTTTCGAGAACTTTACTTACCGATTACCAATTTTTCAGGGCTTTTTTTAAGTGAAATATCAAGGTTCTGTGTACATCGCAAGCGAGCAATCTCGAAATTCCCGAAAAAACGCCCGGGAAAACTAAGGGATGAAGTCGCTGATCGGTAAGTAAAATATCGGAAAAGCGGAAATGACTCAATAGTGTGAAACTCGAGTAGAATTTTTTTTTCGCTTATATTTATTATATTGGCATTTTT
The DNA here is from genome assembly GCA_030770355.1 of Harpagoxenus sublaevis. Lineage (NCBI taxonomy): Eukaryota > Metazoa > Arthropoda > Insecta > Hymenoptera > Formicidae > Harpagoxenus > Harpagoxenus sublaevis. The sequence continues at coordinate 104,962 of JASTWR010000248.1, forward strand.
TTCATATACAATTCTTTAAAATTTGGTTGATTAGTTCTTAAGTTATATATAAGCAAAGAAAAACTATCCCCCTACAAAAAATTTTGGCATCGGTTTCAAGAAAATCAGTTTAAACAATCAAAGATCGATACGTTTGAATATATACACATATTAGTACATATACACACACACACACACATATATATATATATATGTAGTAATTTTTCCTTGATTTTTTAGGCATTTCTAAATTTTTATCTAAAACTTGCTCCCTGATTATATTGGCAATTTTTTTATAATTTTATTATATTTTTCAGTCTTTTCTACCCCTATTTCATATATAATTCTTTAAAATTTGGTTGATTAGTCCTTGAATTACATACGTTAGAATTTGCGAGGAATACGTATATACATAAAAGCCTAATAAAGCTGACTCTAATCAACCAAATCTTAAAGCATTATATATGAAATAGGGGTAGAAAAGATTGAAGAATATAATGGAATTAGAAAAGTTGCTAATAATTAATATTAAATTGCCAAAATTGAATGTGGTTGAGACTTGAGCATAATTATTTGCTTATAATTGTTTGGCTTCCTTATTAAGGAAGCATTTTAAGACTTTTGAGACTTACGAGAAAAAATGGGACTATATAAGCTATCTAATGACGTATTAATCATTACTCTACGATTATTAGTTTCGAAGATATAAACGTTCAAAGTGTGACATGTTTTCGTTGCATTCGTTGCATCTCTGCTCCCAATATTACCCCCTACTGACCCCCTACTTACCCCCTACTTACTGTCGACAAAGACGTAGTTCTACGTCAAAAATGTTTCAGACAAAAGTTGTAGGGTTTCAAGTAACGCATTAAATAGTAATATTAGTGTGACTGCAAATAACTTTGTTAATGCCAGGTAAAAATAACTTTAAAATTTTTAAATGGAAACCCCTATTTTTAATTGCATATTCTTATAGCTTACCTCGAGAGCTTTTCAAAACACTATAATAAAGTATTTTTTTATTAACTATTTTTCAAGTTATGGAGCTTGAAAGCTACGATACTGCCGGCATCAGCGTTACCCAAGATGTACCGCGTGGAGGTTGCACGGTCGGATTTACACTAGCAGAGTTGTAAATAACAATACTTTTGTGATTGAAGTTCTTAATTACTAATTATTTTACATAATTTTAATTTAAATTGAGTTTAAGTACAAATGTTTTTTGGAATTGTAATTAAAGTCGTTCAATTACAAATAGGTACATTTTGAAATTGTAATTAAACTCGAATTTGATTACAATTAAAAAAGTAAAAAAAATAATTATTATTTACATTTTCTTAAATTACAAATTTTACAATCTTAATTTACATTTTTTTGTGTGTTTGAGTGTTTTAGAGTAAATTCTGAAAGTGGTTTCCATTGACTTGTTGACAGTATGCCAATCTTTGATAGAACGCAGAAATAGTTCTACGATTTGATTCAGCAGGTATCAAGGCTGCTTCATCCCTTATTCGCTGCCTCAATTCTTGGATATTTTGAGGTTTTGTTTCGTAAACCTTACTCTTCAGATAGCCCCAAAAGTAATAATCAAGAGGAGTTAGTTCTGGTGACCTAGGTGGCCAACTTTCCCCACCCTCATTTCGGTTCCTTCTTCCTATCCACCTTTGCGGGAAAACTTTATTTAAAATTCGACGTGGCCTTGCACCAAAATGAGGCGGAGCTCCATCATGCTGAAACCATATTTGCTCAAAGTTATTTGGAAAAATATTTCGTATGGCTGGAATTATTTCATTTACAAGTAATCTCTCGTACCTATGAGCATTGAGGTTGTCCTCCAAAAAAAATGGCCCTATCACATAAGCGTCTATCATGCCGCACCATACATTTATTTTTTGTGGGTATTGTGTATGACTTTCCCGCACCCAATTCGGATTTTCATCTGACCAGAGACGAAAATTTTGATTATTAACCTCTCCCGTCAATGTAAAGGTTGCCTCGTGTGTGAAAACAATTTGATAAGGATAGTTGGGCAAGGCATCTATTAGGTCCATCATTCTTGCACAGAAGCGTATACGACGCTCATCATCTCCGTCTTGAAATTCTTGAACGTATTGCAGTTTGTATGGATGTAATTTATTTTTTTTTTAAATTCTGTGTACGGACATGGGAGCAATGTCGTGAGCTTGAGCTGCTCTATTAAGAGATGTATGGGGATTTTCAATAAAAGTCTGCAGAACATCAAGTTGTTTGTCGTTATTAGTTGCAGATGATGGCCTGCCAGATCTAAAGCGACTTTTTACACTACCAGTTTCTTGAAAACGTCGTACAGTTTTCAAAACAGTGGATTTACTAATTTGACGATTCGGATACGTGTTATTAAATAATCGAACGACATCAGTGAACGATCGTTCATTATCACCCCATCCGCGCATCATTAGGATAGTGATTCTTTCACGCTCCGATAATTCATTAGCCATTTTTAGCCAAACGTTTAATTTTTAATTTATTAATTTGCGAATTAAAAAGACAAAAGTCCTCGGCAGAAGCAGAGAGCGCTCTAGGACGCTATCACCCTACTTACGTGATTATTCGCGAGAAAAGAACACTGAACATCTTGGCGCTTGCGTTTTATACCCTCTCGAACTGTCGATCCAGTAGGAGAGGGTCAGCGCGAGGGTGGGGGAGGGAGAGGGCGATTAGGCCATTGGACTCTTCCTAAGAGGGTCCAATGGGAGTCTCCAATGACCCAATTGCCTTTTCCCTCTCCCTCCCCTCGCGCTGACCCTCTCCCACTCCCTCTTTCCCCGTAGGATAGGAAGACCCAAGGATGAACCAAAATGAGGGGAGAGGATTGGCCATAACTTTTTTAATTGTAATAAAATTTGAGTTTAATTACAATTTCAAAATATACCTATTTGTAATTGAACGACTTTAATTACAATTCCAAAAAACATTTGTACTTATTTAAATTAAAATTATGTAAAATAATTAGTAATTAAGAACCTTAATCACAAAAGTATTGTTATTTACAACTCTGCTAGTGTAAATCCGACCGTGCAACCTCCACGCGGTACATCTTGGGTAACGCTGATGCCGGCAGTATCGTAGCTTTCAAGCTCCATAACTTGAAAAATAGTTAATAAAAAAATACTTTATTATAGTGTTTTGAAAAGCTCTCGAGGTAAGCTATAAGAATGTGCAATTAAAAATAGGGATTTCCATTTAAAAATTTTAAAGTTATTTTTACCTGGCATTAACAAAGTTATTTGCAGTTACACTAATATTACTATTTAATGCGTTACTTGAAACTCTACAACTTTTGTCTGAAACATTTTTTTCTAAAATGCGTAGTTTTCGAAATATTTAGGGGTTTCCATACTTTTGGTAAACCCTGTATATATATATATATATATATATATATATATATATATATATATATATATGTATATGTATACATATATATACCATGTATATATATATATACATATGTATATATATATATTTATATATATATTAATGTGGCGGCTCTCCGCAAGCCACCGGGAAATACCAGGAAGTAACCCTGTCGTTCTCTCCCGTCGATTGTAAAGAGGCGGCTCCGCAAGCCATCTAAAAATCCTCGCTGTTCTCATCATCGGCATGTGAGAATGTGGCCATCAGGATTTCACCCTCTCCGACGGCACACGGCGCGAAAACGCGATCATCGGGGTTACATCCTCCCCGTCGGCACGTGAGAAGCACAGGTTATTATTTACGATACACGCGAGACAGTTTCAAGATGACGAAGCGCGGAAACGTTCAAGATATTAATCAGCGCAAATTTCAAAACGATGATCGAGAGCGAGATTCAAGGGATGAAAGTCGCCTAGCAACCAAGGGTTGTTACTGGATTTTCACAGTATAAAAGACGGGCAAATCTCCGAGAAAATGAGTAATCCAGCAGCAGTCGACCACGACGGATCTCCTACCGGCCTCAAGACGGAGAGAAAATCGCGACACCCATCCCGGCTCGTCGAGGAGGAGGCCATAGCGCAGGCAACGCTACGCCGAAAAACTCGCCCGCTTCCTCTCCAACGGTACGCCAGTCAGAGAAAGGTTGTCCTGAAGGATCCTCCGGTCGCCGGCGCTCAGCTGCCTCTCGGCGTCAAGCGCCCCAGGATCCGACCGGTTACTTTCGCCGTCAGCGCACTGCGCTCTAAGAGTCAACAAGCGTTGAGTAACAAGAAAACGTCACCGAGAGGTAAACACTCAACAGGTGTGGTCAGACCAACTCCCGGCAGGGAACGATCCCTACCTAATTTAGACGCAAGTCCGATAATCACAGGCGCAGGATCGCCTCCTCCAGGTAAAATTTTATTCAGCGCTCAGACGCTCACTGGCGCTAGACGCCTTTCCACCAGTGCTCAGACGCTCACTGGCGCTAGACGCCTTTCTACTAGCGCTCAGACGCTCACAGGCATTAGACGTCAGAAACGCTCCTCACCGATTCTCAGCGCCAGTCGCTCCTTCCTAAAAAAAGATTCCCGCTTTTATTTAGGAACATCAACGCCGAAATACTCTCTAGGGAGACCAGCCTGTCTAGACACTTCACCACTAGGCTCCGCAAGTTTGACACCGCCTTATGACTGGGTTATACCGCCGGTAATTTTTCCTGTGCTGCTCTCACCCTTCCGCGTTGTCTCCGAGGGGACACAAGCTGGAGTCGCCTGGAAGAGTTTCAGGGACACAGCAACGCAGACAGAAGGAAGGATAAAAGAGAAAGAAAATCTGAGATCTGTTGCCACCCAAACGAAGCCACGAGGGGGACGACAAGAGAGGGAAAGAAGAGAGAGATTTAAAAGACATCAAAGTCACGACAGAGAAAGGAGAGATAGACGAAGAAAATACCAACGCTTCTAACTGTCTCTCTATCAATTTATCATTAATTACTGTTTTTCCTACAATTAAAACTGTTTCACTTATGTTAATAAAATATTTTTTTAAATAAAATAAAAAACCTTTAAAAAAAATTTCTTAGCGAAAAGTAATTAGGATACCGAGCGAAAATAACATACTTGAGCGTAAAGCGCACACTATATTAATCTAGCGTTAATCGCTCTCAAACGCGTTGTATATATCCTAAAATAATGTATATATATATATACAGGGTGAGTCATTTTAATCTATCAACGCTAATATCTCGAAAAATATGGAAGATGTTTCGAGAAATACGGAAAAATGTTTCAGACAAAAGTTGTATGGTCTAAAGGGGGACATAAGATGGTGGCAATGATTTGACTTTAGATGGTCGTTTGAAGCTCACGTGAACGTCACCTTCAATTTCTTAAACGGAACCCCTTATATTGTAGTATATCGTTTGAAAGGGCATAAAATAAGAAAAATTTTGGCGCAAACCAGAGGTCGATACGTTAACCCGTTCGGGAGTTATTTAGGGTCAAAAATTGACTTTTTCCAACTTTGACTTTAAATAACTCCCGAACGGACCAACGTATCGACCTCTAGTTTGCGCCAAAATTTTTCTTATTTTATGCCCTTTCAAATAATATACTACAATATGGGGGTTTTACTTAAAACTTTTTACTGTCCCAGGGGACTGCAACTCAAAAATTTGAAATGGAACCCCCCTAATATTGTAGTATATCATTTAAAAGGGCATAAAATAAGAAAAATTTTGGCTCAAACCAGAGGTCGATACGTTGATCCGTTCGGGAGTTATTTAAAGTCAAAGTTGGAAAAAATCAATTTTTGACCTTAAATAACTCCCAAACGGATCAACGTATCGACCTCTGGTTAGCGCTAACATTTTTCTTATTTTATGCCCTTTCAAATGATATATTACAACATAGGGGGTTCCATGTAAGAAAAAAGGTGACGTTTACGTGAGCTCCAAACGACCATCCAAGGTCAAATCATTGCCACCATCTTATGTCCTCCTTGAAACCATACAACTTTTGTATGAAACATTTTTCTCTACAGACAATATTTTTGGAGATAAAAATTTGTCACGCTTTATTTGGTCTACCCTGTATATATATATATATGATTACAAATAGGTTTTAAGTTGAAAACAGTAATATTTGTTTTTGTTTGCTAATGTGAAGAAATACTGATATTGTCATGTTAATAAATTAAGTTAATTTAATCAACAAATTATTTTATTATTAGAGTTGCACTTCTTATTGAAAGCTTGTGAGATTGATTAATTAAACGTAATAAATAGCCATTATTTTGTTGATAAATAGTGTGGTACAATTGTCTTCCTCTACTGTTACAATCGTTCCGGCGGATGGGACAGTTGTAACATGCCTAATATATTCTTTAAAACTTTATATAACTTTCCTAATTACATATTACAGAACAAAAACATAAGAAAATATATTTTAACTAAATAGAAGAAAGAAAGAGCCATTTACGGTCCAAGCTTGGATCTTAGGTAGCTTAATAATATTTCTATATTATTTCTATGTTATTTTATACGCGTGTTTTTTTTTCCAACATATTAGAGACGGGATGGGGGGATTTTTAGTATTCCAATAATAGCTGTGTTTTAAAGTCCGACAAATAATCGGCGCGCAGTTAATATGTTGGAAAAAAAATACGCGTATAAAATACATATAGAAATAATATAGAAATATTATTAAGTTACCTATAAAATCCAAGCTTGGACCGTAAACGACTCTTTCCTTTTTCTATTTGATTGTATATCTTAACGGTCTTAATATAAATTTATTGTTTATTCACGTCTCCTGAGAAAGACGTTCAAACTATTATTAATTTGTTATTGCGATAAATATTACCACATGCCTCAGTGGTCGAATTGGTACGACACCCGACACGGAATGCGGGAGGTTCCATGTTCGAAAATCCTGGCTTGGGTAATATTTTTCGCAATATATTCTTTACAGTGATTTTAAAAATTAAATTGATATTGATTTAATTAGAGAGGGGTTAAGGGAATTTTTTTAGTATTCCAATAATAGCTGTGTTTTAAAGTCCAACAAATAATCGGCGCGCAGTTAATACGTTGGAAAAAAAAAAAATACGCGTATGTGAAATACATATAGAAATAATATAGAAATATTATTAAGCTACCTAAGATCCAAGCTTGGTCCGTAAATGGCTCTTTCCTTCTTCTATTTGATTGTATATCTTAATATACATTTATTGTATATTTTAACTGTTATAAGATTTTTAAATTGGAAGTATAGGCTTATTTGGAACAACCAAGTGTAGATAACGATCTAAATAAGAGCCAGGCGCTGTTGGTGGTACTTAAATATTATTAGTAATTTATTTTTAAACATATAATTTTTCCAACAAACAACTGCATGGAGTAGTAAAATCCCTTCCCTTCTCCCGATTAAATCGATTTGATTCAACTTTTCAAATGCTACCTAAGATCTTTAATTGCAAAATGTTACTTTTGTCCCCGGTCTCTACCCTATAATAATTCTTATTATAAAATCCATAGTCGTTTTGTTCGTTGCCGAACATTGTGACTTCCTCATGACGATTCATGGGAAATTTTCTTGGGGTATTATTTACGCAGTAGGGGCCCCTCTCCTTTCTGCGGGGTATGGGGGTTACACATAGCAGTTGTCAGTTGTTATGTGTGGACCAACAGCTTAACGTCTCTTCCGAAAGACAAAGCCCAGTTTCTCCGCACGAGACTCCCCTCTTTATTTCTTGTACGGCGGGTGCAGTTTGGAAATATAAAATTTTCTGTGATCAGGTGGACTTGAACCCGGTTCCTTCTGGTTACGAGTCTGGCGCTTTACCACTAGACCACACTGCCACCTATTATAAAATAGTTTTATATAAAAATTAATTATTGTTTTTTAGAAAAATTTTTTAAATAATGTTGCTTAAATTTAACATTTTTATTTTTATTTATGAAAGAGTTAGAAGATAACAAGAAAAAGATTTTTTACAAAGAGATCGACGGGAATTGAACCCGGGCCGGTAGCGTAGCAGTCAAGCGCCGTAACTGTTTTGCTGCACCACCTTGTCAAAAATCTCTTCTTTTTTTGTTAACGCGGGGGAAATCCTGCATAGGACTTCCTCCACTTCCCGAGCTGGAGGCGGAGAGGCGTGTCAGATTTCTACTGACTAAAACCTCCGCAGGTGGCCATCCTCAGGCGTTCTAGGAACACACCATGAACGAACTGCTGCATTAATACCGGTGTGTCTTTCGCCTCTCTAAACTATCCTTGGTCGTGGCCCGCGCGTGCCTTTGGGCATTTACGGGCGCCGGCATTCCATGTATAAGGATACCTTCTCGTTGCGGCAAGGAGGGACCACCTCCTCTTCGCCGTGCCCCCTCAGGTGGTAAAAAATCTCTGCTTAACTGGTAGACTTGCATCGCTTATTTTTCAAGAGCGTTTTCCTCAGAAACGGCTGAGAAGTGCGCGCTAGCTTTTCACTATATTTAATAAAAAACTATTATAGAAATAAGTTTTGTTTAAATTCGTTTCCTGATCTTCGCGCCCTCTCCTTGTGAAAGTGTATGACGCCGTCCTACAATGGTGTAGATTGATTTGAATCATTTTAGTTGCGACAGCTTATCTAAGATTATCTAAGACCCTTCTCCAGAGTCTGCGGACATGTTTGTGATGACATATTTTTGACTTTTATCTCAGTTGGTGCCTTCTCTGGTGTATCACCCTTCTTTGTGAGAAACTTGAATTTCACTTAGAGTTAAAGTTTAAGGAAAAATAGGAGAAATAGCTCAACATCATTCTTTCTTAAACTTTAAGAAAGAAGTTGCCCTTTTGGATTGTCTTTGTGGCTGATCATCTGTCAACCCTCTGTGTATATAGGTTGATTCAGGATTGTGATTCTCTTTATGATCCTATTTGGGTCAGTTTTAGGCCCCGGAATGAAAACCATGGTCTTAAGGACGTTCTCCGAAAAATCGATTTTCTCTAAATTTACTTGAAACTTTGCATATATACGTTAATATAGGTGTGCTTTATGCGATGGGTTAAAGTTCAGTACCCCTTGCGGTATTAAAAATTGAGATACTGAGCTTCAAAGTTTACACTTTTAACACTGGATTCTTATTCCGAGCTATTGTGAAAGAGACATTATAATGAATTGTGAAAAAAGTTTTCTCTAAATTTTTTTGAAAAATTAGTATCTATATAATGCTCCATAAAAATAGAAATAATATGCGATAAATGTCAATACTACTCGTTTTCGAAAAATACTTGTGTAACGTACGCGATTTGATTAATTTTTTGCTCGGTTCAATGACAAGCATGAATACAAATTTTAAAATGTTATAAATATTTTTTAAAATTGCAAATAAGTGTAAATTACCATTTTATTTTATTTATTTTATTTTAATTAATTAATTACTTAATTTTTTTTTATTTTTTTTGCGCTTCTGCGCATGGGAAGCGGAAGAAAACGGCTAAATGGTTCTTATCTTATTTTTCTCAACAAGAGGGACAAATATATGTAGGAATAATGATTCGTTCAAGTTGGGCACCACAGGGAGCCGGAGAACGTCCTTTTCAACTTTAAATTTATTCCTTTTCCAACTAAGCTACTCAGATTCCTTGACTCGATAATTCTCGTATATTAATATTAAAATTTTATTTGACGTTATTTTTTCTAAAACCAATGAAACTACAGCAAGACAAGATAGAAGTATTTCTTGATACTATGTTCTAGTTACGTAATTTTAGAATTACTTTTACAAATTTTATTATTTTTACACATATAGCTAGTGTTTTAAAAAGATCTCGAGGTCAGCTATAAAATTATGCAATAGTGAATAGAAAATAGAGGTTTTCATTCATTTTTAAGATAACTTTGACCTTTACAACACAATCTGAAGGTTAACCAAGGTTACCTTTATTTGACCCCTCAAGAGACAACTTATGTCTAAAAAGTTTTCTTCTAAAGCTTACGGGTTTTGAGATATTTGAGTGGATAAATAAAAATAAGCCACCTGTATTCAGATATTAAATAAGATATGTATAACTATAAAAATAATATAAAATACAACGGACAAATGCAAAAGCGCACACTCATTATCATAATAATACGTCACATTTTAAAGAACAAGTTTGTAATTCTAAAAAAAATCGTTTTCTTTTTCTTGAAAACTTACATTTGCTCTTCTAAAAATCACAAAAATTTTAAAATAAAACGAGAAATGTATAGAGTATGGAAATTGCATTAATTTAAAAAAAAATTTTTTTTGTACTAAATAAAAAAAATCTTTTTTATTACATTACTTATAAAGTCCTGTTAATGTTAATTGATATTATATTTATAATTATAAAATACTATTCAACGTTGATTATTTCTTTTAGTAAATATGAAATTATTTGTTATAAAAATAAAATTGATGTCAAACGTGAATAATTTTTAACCCTTCCGCGGTGGACGTATACATATACAGGGTGTCCCATTTTAATTGCCGCAGGCAAATATCTCGAAAAATATGGAAGATACGGAAAAATGTTTTAAACAAAAGTTGCATGGTTTGATGGGGGCCACGTGATAAAATTATGGACTTGACCTCGAGTGACCTTTTCAAGGCTAGGTCAATGTGATCGATGTTTCCTTAAATGGAACCCCCAATTTTTCATTGCATATTCGTGTAGCCCGTGTCGAGACGTTTTTAAAACACTATAATAAAGCTCTCTTTTGTTGAGAATTTCCTGAGATATTTCAAATTTATTTGTGATATTCTTAAGGGGGGAAACCCATTTGTCGGATCCAAAAAATCGATTTTTTGGAAATAGTCTTAATCGATTGCTAAACTATTCAAGAATATCCCCTGAAAATTTCAAGTCGATATCTAATGTATTTACGAAGTTACAGCTTGTAGACGAGCCGGACGAGCTGCACCCTGTATTACCTTCAAAAACTTTAAACGCGTTTTTCTCGAAACGTGTTTTTTTTATTTGTGTGCAGGATTGAAAAAATTCTACTGAACCGATTGGACTCTATTACGGCTCATTTTAAAGATAATTAAATTCTCTTGAATATGACAATTTCTGATTTAAAATAAAAAATTTTTTAACGTTTTTTTTGACATTTTAATGTCATTTTTTATGCGAAAAATACAAACTGTGAAAAAACATGCAATTGCCATTTTTTTTTAAATATCTCGATGTCATATAGAAGCTACTATCCTAAGCTTTAAAAAAAACTTTGGTTTTTTGGTTTCAAATAAAAGTTAAGGACGCTATCCTGCATACAGTGATTAGCGAGGCGAGATGCAAATGGCCGCCATTTTTATATTAAATTGCAATATTTTTGCACGAAAAAATTATTTTGTAATCTTTAATTATATGTTACAATGTCACAAAAATTTCAAAGCGTTTGGAGTCATTATACCCGAGAAAAAAAATTCCTAAAAATCATGCATTTTTTAACCCGACAAATGGGTTTCTCCCCTTAATACAAAATATGAAATATCTTTCAAAGGATTCACTTTTCGATGACTTTATCTTTATACTTTTATATGTAGAATAATGAGAAAGGAATCGAATAATAATAGTAATTTTTATATTTGCAATTTTATAAAATTGAATGCGTCTACACGATTTAATCAAATTTTTTTAAATAATTTTTTCAGTTTTTCTTTACAACAATCGATTCCTTTCATTATTCTACGTATAAAAGTATGAAGGTAAAGACATGGAAAAGTGAATACTTTACGAGATATTTCATATTTTGTATTAAAAATATCATGACAAAATTTGAAATATCTCAAGAAATTCTCATCGAAAGAGAGCTTTATTATAGTGTTTTGAAAACGTCTCGACAAGGGCTACAAGAACATGCAATAAAAATTGGGGGGTCCATTTAAGAAAACATTGATCACATTGACCTGGCCTTGAAAAGGTCACTTAAGGACATCCATATTTTCATCATGTGGCCCCCATCAAACCATGCAACTTTTGTCTGAAACATATTTCCGTATCTTCCATATTTTTCGAGATATTTGCCTGCGGCATTTAAAATGGGACACCCTGTATACATCATTCAATCGAACAATTTTCGCCGTTGACTTTTTTTCGTATCTTTAAAGGAAACAGAGATATTCTAAGTTGAAGTGCTCTAGTTGAAGGAAACACCTATGTTAAAAATAATGTATATTAAAAAATCTTTAATATAAAATGTAGAAAGAAAATAAAGACACTTTTATTATATAATATGACAAGTAATAAAAAACCTATTAAAAATTTTATCCGCTTAGTCGTTTTTTAGATATAACCATTGCGCCTCCGCTGAACTTGATGCTTGACGTATAGAGACACATTCGATCGCTATCCGTGTCGCAGGCGCTTACACTTGGCGCGAGACACTGCCGTGTCTCTTGATCTGAGATTTCTCGTTACTAGTTCTTGTCATTAGTTCTGCATTATACTAAAAGCAAGACTTATTTGTTAATAAGTACCAAAGATTTTTTCGATATTAGGTACGCCATTTTAAATTTTTAAATTTTGACTGCAGATTTAAAATTAGAAGTTTAAAATAACTCACGTATAAAATTTTTGTTATAGTCCATACGCCAGGTCGATTGAGCATTTTTATCCAATTCCATGGCTCAAGTTAATGTTTTTTTTAATGTTTTTTGGGTCAAGAACAAGAATCTGTAAATAGTTTTTCTAGGGTTGGCAAAAAACATGTTTTTTTATTTTAAACAAAAAACATTGTTTTTTTTGTTTAAAACAATGTTTTATGTTTTATTTGTGTTTTAAATTGAAGTAACAAAAAAACATGTTTTAAACAAGCAAATAACACTTGATAGCTTTGATCTGCGTGAATATTTAAATTTTTTGCTAGTATAAAAATGATAAGATAGGTATTATTTTAGAAGAATATTTATTTTTGGATATTAAATAACAATTAATACAATAAGGACTATTTACAAGGAAAGGACCAGAATTGAGAACGCCATTTTTGGATGAACCTTATACTAAATTGTTGGATTCAACGAGCACTTTTCAAAACACTCCGGTTTTGGGCGTATCCAGACAGTAAATTTTAAGAAAATTTTATGTTTATTAGTTGCGCAAGCATAGGATCAATGTATGTACAGTTGCTATTAATATATGTTTAACATTATTTTTTGTTAGAAAATCTTGAAATTCTTGCGACTTAAACGCGATACCTCTATCAAAAATTAACACTTTTGGAATGTTATAATTTTGAAAGTAGTTTGTTAGATAACATAAAATTTCTTTACTCAAAATAGTCTTACAAGGAGATTCGACGAGCACTCTGGGTACTCCAAAACAACCCGGACGTATCCAGACATTAGATTTTAAGAAAATTTTATTTTTATTAGTTGCACAACCATGAGATCAATGTACATACATGTATATACATTGATTTCATGCTTGCGCAACTAACAAAAATAAAATTTTCTTAAAATCTACTGTCTGGATACGTTCGGGTTGTTTTGGAGTACCCAGAGTGCTCGTCGAATCTCCTTGTAAGACTACTTTGAGTAAAGAAGTTTTATGTTATCTAACAAACTACTTTCAAAATTATAACATTCTAAAAGTGTTATTTTTTGATAGAGGTATCGCGTTTAAGTCACAAGAATTTCAAGATTTTCTAACAAAAAATAATGTTGAACATATATTAGTAGCACATACATTGATCCTATGCTTGCGCAACTAATAAACATAAAATTTTCTTAAAATTTACTGTCTAGATACGCCCAAAACCGGAGTGTTTTGGAAAGTGCTCGTTGAATCCAATAATTTGGTATAAGGTTCATCCAAAAATGGCGTTCTCAATTCTGGTCCTTCCCTTGTCTTCTTTCTCGTCGTATCTTCATGTCTGAAGAGTCGTGACATTATGGTCATGTACAGTGGCAAACCACCGTCTTCCAACAATGGCGGTCTTCCGCCTCTCGGAGATTCTTTTGCAATGGTTGGCCTGTGATATCCTTTATTTGATCCAGCCAGCGCGATGGAGAACGGCCTCTTGGTCTCTTCCCCTCAACTTTCCCCTGCACTATCAGTTTTTTTAGATTGTCCTGGTTTCTACGTGTGATGTGACCAAAGTATTGGAGAATTCGTCTGCGGCAAATAGTGGACAGTCGGTCGGTGATGTTCAGCTCATTAAGAATTGACACGTTCGTTCTTCTTGCCGTCCAAGGGATGCCCAGCATCCGTCTCCAGCACCACATCTCAAACGCATCTATGCGGTGCCTGTCCGCCGCCTTGATGGTCCATGCCTCCGCTCCGTATGAGAATATAGAGAACACCAGGGATCTCACCAGGGCTATCTTTGTGTTTATTGTTATTTGTTTGTCTACCCATATTCTCCTGAGGTTCGCCATGGCTGTTCGCGACATTGTTATACGCTTTCTTATCTCCGCTTCGCTTCCTCCTATGTTGGAGATTAAGGATCCCAAGTAGATAAACTCATTGACCGTTTCCATGTCTGGGCGTAAATTGTTCCGTTGTATCGTGTTGCCCCTGTCAATCACCATGAGTTTGGTCTTCTCCAGGTTGATATGTAGACCTACTTTAACCCTTCCCTTGTAAATAGTCTTTATTGTATTGATTGTTATTTAATATCCAAAAATAAATATTCTTCTAAAATAATACCTATCTTATCATTTTTATACTAGCAAAAAATTTAAATATTTACGCAGATCAAAGCTATCAAGTGTTTTTTGCTTGTTTAAAACATGTTTTTTTTGTTTAAAACATGTTTTTTTGTTACTTTAGTTTAAAACACATATAAAACAAAATATTATTTTAAACAAAAGTTTTTTGTTTAAAATAAAAAAACATGTTTTTTGACAACCCTGGAAAAACTATTTACAGATTCTTGTTCTACGACCCAAGAAACATAAAAAAACATTAACTTGAGCCATGGCCCTGGATAAAAATGCTCAATCGACCTGGCGTATGGACTATTATGCTCATAAGCCATAGTTAAATTTTTTAAAAAGTTTGCCATATAAGATTTTTTTGACTTTTTAAAGTTTTGTCTTCAGATTTTGTGATCCCAAAAACTTCCGTATAAGATTTAGCAAAAGTTCCATATAAGATTTAGCAAAATATATTCAAAAATGATATTATTTATATAAAAAAATTATTTATTGTTATATTTTTATTATATATTATTTATTGACAAAATTTAATATGAGACTGTATATTCAGGAATTGAATATACCTTTTAACATCTATACATTTTTCCTTTTATTTTAACTACATTTAAGAGAATACACATATATAATGTTATATAGTTGTTATGTAATTTGAATAACATTTTTATTATTTTTATAGATTGCGAAAAATTGATTAGACACATGTTGGTGGTAGAACCAGAGCGACGTTTAAGTATATCTCAAATCTTAGCGCATTCATGGATGGGTGAAGATGGAGTAATAGAATTAGAACCTGGAGGGTATGTAATGTAACTTGAATTATATATTATTCTATATTTTCATAACATAAATAGTAGCTTTAGAAAAGCAGATGTTTTTTATAAATATAATTAAATTTAAAATTTTACCAAATATGGAATTGTGATTAAAGAGTTGTCCGAGTTGTGTCTACGAGTTATACATAACAATACAGTCATAATATTAACACATCCTTCAGTTTTAATGTCAGTAATTGCATAAAATAAACAATTATTGATATAAGAATTGTTTAATTAAGAACAGAAAGTAATAATAATGCAGTTGAATTTATTTTTAAATCACGATTGTAAAATTATTGTACTTTTACTTTATGAATGGAATTTTTTGAATGTTTATTAGTCTGCTGTATAATTTAGTGAGCATAATATCCATTTGTCTAAGCAACGTATTATTATTTAGCATTTATAAATATTTTCTTGAACGTTGGCGATAAGTGATAAATATAAAATAATTGAATTTTTTATCTGCAATATTTTATCAATTGTTTGTAGTTTATTGATAACATATCAAAATTTTTAGTTTACAATAAAACTAAATACAATTTGGATTTGTTAATATGTGGATATCTCCGAGTAATTAATTTAATGAATTATCCGGTTTCTTAAGTACGGATATCCGAATATCTGTTCTATCAAAATACTGAATTGATGAGAAAGTTCTGGCCGTTTCAGGACTTGACAAAAAATCTATTTACCGGAACATTCGCAAAATTTCTGCTGTAGGGACATATAAAGGGAGGGTACGAGGCAACAAATAATAAACATTTACGTGAGTCTCTTTCCACATCTGCTGCAATCGATCGCGATTTACCGCCGAAAACCGTCCTGAACAGGCTCGATCTTTAAGGTCAAAGTTGTTGTCACGAAAACATGTGAATCAATATCTTGCGTTGCTCACAGTACCCTCGCCGAATGTGCGTGTTAACACGACAATTTCACTCGGCAACATTGAGTCCAGATTTGAAGTCGTTGAGCAGAAAGTCGCGAATAAGGCACAACAGAGCTCATGCTTGAAAGATGCACGAAACCTAAATGCGCTTTTTTGTTGCCTAATATCCTTTCTTTATATACCTCTACAGCAGAAATTTTGCCAAGTCTTGAAACGGCCAAAACTTTCCCGTCAACCTAATAATTCGGATCTTAATATCCGAGAGAGAAGTAGAATCTATTAGAGTCTATTTTTTTAGTAGCATGTAGTACTCGTGAAAACAAACTAAAAAGTCTTAATAAGCAGTACTCTAAAAACAATTTATTTCTGATTTATAAAGCATTGCATTCTCAATCAATGTATTCTCTGGTTATTTCCCGAGTATGCATTGTATAACGTATTTATACGTACGCGACCGCTCGTACACTCGTCTTTCACGAGTTTCTAAGGTCGATGATTTATGAATATAGTCGGCGTGTTTGTTGACAGTTTTCAATTCTCTGTGTCAGTTCATTCACGAACGCCCGCGAATGACCACCTATCAAGAGACAGGGTAGTGTTTCGCGCCAAGTGTAGGTACGCGCAGCGAGACACAGACCGTGTATCTATACGCGAGCCAACGAGTTGCTAGTACCCGAGATTATCAGATCTCAATAACGGCTCAACCGCTCAAGTTCTGAATAGGCTCAATTGATATCTTGGATTTGAATTATATAATAAGTGTTTTTTTTTCTCTACGTGCCCTACGAGTCATACAGCTATTGCGAAGCACAGTTCGAATCTGGAAATTTACATTTAAAAAGCTTTGTCATTATTATCATCGTCCCTGTCAAAATGTTATACGGTTGCAATTTCTGACGTAAGACTGCCTAGCAATTAAGCAAGTATACATGAAAGCTCCAAGGAGATGTCTACACAAGTATTTAAAAAAGTTTGCGTACTATTGCAACAGCATATTCTTGAGAATAAATCAAGTCAAAAAGTTCTGTACCACTTTTCCCTAAGACAAACAATTATCGAGATATCATGAGCTAAATATTAAAAATGTTACCAAGTTTTCATTGAATATCTCAAAAAGTATTAGGCAAATAAAAAATGTTTTAGACAAAAGTTGTATTTTTTTACATAAAATGAGATGCTGTTGAAAAAATATAGGTTTCTATTTAAAAAAATTAAGTTGACCTTGAAATAACCCTGACAACGTCCGCCAAATCAAAAATAAGTAATGCTGTTATATTTCCCCTTCAAAAAACCAAATAACTTTTGTTTCAAGCTTTTTTCAAAAGCGTTGTTTTTGAGATATTTAGGCGTGTCAATTTAAAAAACACCCTGTACACACAGGGTGTCGAATTTTACAGTGCTATATCTCACGAACCGACAATTTTATTGAAAAATGTTTCAAACAAAAGTAGTTTGACTTGAAGGAGGATACATGATTCCGAAATAATTTATGTCGTAGATATCGCTTTCAAAAAAGTAAAATAGAGAATTTTCAACTTTGGACAAAGTAACTGCCTTAATATTACGAACATTAATTAACTTTTCTTAATCGAAATAGTTGTGGTTTGAATAAAGGCAATACTTGACATTCATCGAAACTACATATATCTACGTCCGTATACACAGAAGAATATACCGAATTGCATGTCCACAAACATACACGGTTAACACGTTCGCTGGAGCACAGAAATCGCGACACCTTCGCCAGGAGTTGACTCTGTTTTTAGTTATGTTTTGAACATATATTCCATTACGCTTCCGCGAACGTGTTAATTATACAGGGTGTAACAAAAAGGTCAGGACACTGGATTATTTCGGAAAGTTGACGTTTTAGGAAAAATGTTTTATACAAAAGTTGTAGGGGTTAAAAAGATCTATTTACTGACCTTATCAGTTTGACCATGGGTGGCGTCTCTAAGGTCAGGTCAAGATCATCCTAAATTTTTTAAATAAAACCCCTATTTTTTATTGCATATTCTTGTAGCCCTTGTCGAGACGTTTTTAAAACATAACAAAGCTCTCTTTTGTTAAGAATTTCCTGAGATTTTTCAAGTTTTGTCATGATTTTTTTTTATGTAAAACATGAAATATCTCGAAAAGTATTCACTTTTCGATGATTTTACCTTGATACTTTTGTACGTAGAATAATGAAAAGAATCGACTGTTATAAAAAAAACAGAAGTATGCATACTCCCGAGTATGCATTGTCCCGGCCGACCACCAGCCGAGCCGCCCGGCCGAAAACCCGCCGGGCGAAGAAAGGACAACATGCCCACATTTTTATCTCTTAAAGTCAGCGCACTCGCCGCCGGGACCGTCTCGGAGCGACCGAGCGGTACCCGATAACGCCCGAACATCGCCGAACGCGATCGCGTCGCCGGAGCGCCCGTCGCCCCTACCGCTCCGACCGATCATTCCCGCCACGCGCGCCTCCGCGTCGACGCTACCCCCGCTACCGGAATACAGGCCCAGCGGGCAGGGCCGGCGACTTTTGGTATTTTCGGGTATGGAGTAGGAGGAACT
Organism: Harpagoxenus sublaevis; assembly: GCA_030770355.1. NCBI lineage: Eukaryota > Metazoa > Arthropoda > Insecta > Hymenoptera > Formicidae > Harpagoxenus > Harpagoxenus sublaevis. Next base: position 123,812 of record JASTWR010000248.1, read on the forward strand.
GGTGGGGTGGGGGGGAGGGGGGAGGACTGAAAAGCAAGTGACGTATAAAGCTATCTTTTTTTTTTATTTGGTTTGACAGTGCAAATGTATTCCTTCTTACTGCATTTTTCTTTATAAACTCATCGAGTATCTCATCTAGGTTCAGTTGTTCAGAATCTTCTGAATGGATGTGCGAAATCGCGACACCGTTCAGTCTGGCTTGTCGCATTGACGATCGTAAATACGTTTTCAATCTCCTTAACGTCGAAAATGAACGCTCAGTTGTGCAAGAAGAGTGTGGTATAGTCAACATCAATCTGATCAACTTTGTGAATTGAGGTAGTAGAGTAGCAAATGAAGAATTTTGTTTAAGAAACGTTACCACATCCAATAGATTAGATACCGTGACATTTCTCTGTTGCAAAATATCATGAAACATATTTCTATGAAGTCTCAGTTGCTCTGCATCAAAGTCGTTTTGTTCCTCAATTTTTCCATTCTTTTCTATCTTTCTGTTATAAAATGAAGTGATTACCTCAATCGGAACTTGTTTGTTATCCTCGTCTTTTTTTCCAACAATGAAAGCCTCAATTTGGCACAAGAATTTCATTTTATCAGTCGAGAAACGATCAGTCATTGATGAGAGTATTTGATCGAGGATTTTGAAGTAAATTTTTCGAAAATAATGTTCTGGCGAAGAAAATTCATGGGCAACGGAACCAGACTCGAATCGTTTTGGTGTTTTTTGAACTCGGAGCGTTTTTGGATCTTTGAGGTCGAGGTCTTTTGCTCCATCGACAGCTTGAGACCACACATCTTCGAATCCATTAATTCTCAGCTGTTTAAGACTATCAATGACAATCATAATTTTTTCGTGAGGCTCAGTGATATTCATGTCAGATTTTTGAAGGTCTCTGTTCAGCACTTCTACTCTTTCAAATACATTGATCATAGCAACGAGAAGAAAATAAAATTGACACTGTTCTAAACGTTCCAAAAACCCTTTTGCCTTTGCCATTGTACTGGCATCTGTGTCCTGAGCTTGTATAATTGTAAAAAAAATCCAGAATCGCTTTATAATTCTGTTGAAGGGTTTTTAATGATTTCACTCTTACACACCACCTGAAAAAACGAAGATAATTATTCAATAAAATAAACATGTAACATTTAGTTATAAGATAATTTTACCAACCTAGTTGTACAAAAAGGTGAAACAAAGGGAGCATTATCAGATTGCAGGTCTTTAAAAATAGCTAAACGCTTGGGAGAATCTCTGATAAAATTAATAATTTCTTTGACTATCCCAATAAACTCTTTGGCACAAGAAACTTTTTCCATGGCATCCTGCACTGATAAATTTACTCTATGTGGTGCACAATGCACGTACAGTGCTCTTGGTTCCTCGTTGCGAACTTTTGCCTGCAGACCATTAATTCGGCCACTCACATTCGCCGCTCCATCGAAGCATTGTCCTCTCAATTTGTTCAGATTAAGTCCAAATCGCTTGAGAATATCCATCACGATTTGAAACAAAGTCATTTTTCTGCCCTACCTTTGCCTTTCTAAATATGAATTTATCCATGGTATCCTCTCCGGAAGACCGGAACGCACATTTCAGGGCCGTAAGAAGCAGCGATAGTAGTAAGGGAGTGGTGGACTCGATACAATACGTTAGAGTAATAGAGTGTTAGACCACGCCCGAGCTGCCGACTTCTTCTTCTTATTTGTTTGCTTTGGCTCCTGCCTCCAGACGGAGTCAATACGGCCCATATATGCTCAAGTGTTTACTCAAACGTTGTTTAACTTGCTACCGTGGTGGTTACTAGCTTGGGGAGTTCCGGATCGTGCAGGGACATGGTGGGGACGGAAGGGCAAAAGGTGGGGGAGTACGTGCGCCGCGCGTGAGGGCGGCAGATTTAAACTTATATTTCAATCTCGAACGATTTGCAGAATGCAGTGATGAGTCTACATACTTTGCCAGTCGGTTTTCTTAATATCTCAAAAATGTCATTACACGTCGGCCCTCTGGCCTGAATTATTGCTAATCGTAATTTGCACGATTGTGGCCTCGTCAACGAACACTCAAAGACCAGGTGGTTGAAATCCTGGGACCGCTCACTGCATGGACACGAGGCGTCGTCAATCAAGTTTTTCCTATAAAGGGAATGATTCAAATTATAATGGTTGGCTCTCAGTCGGGACATTGTGACCACACTTTCTCTGCTCAATCCCAGTTGGGAGTACCATGGCTTGGCCGATTTAATATAAACGTTTTTAAAGAAATGAGTCCCCTTGAACTGCCCCCTGGCAGACAAGTAATTGTCGAAGTCCGCTGCAAGCCTACCTCTGGGGATGGAGAGCAAATCCGTAAACGGTATACCCCCCTCCACCGGCCTAACCGCTCTCCTAGCTAGCTCATCCGCGATTTCGTTACCTACAATTTTTCTGTGCGAGGGGATCCAAATAAATTGAACAATTTTTCCCTGTGTAGAAGCCTCTTCTAGCTTAGCTTTGATCAGCGCAATCAAGTAGTTGGACTTTCCATTTAAAGGATTACTCAGCGCTTTCAAAACGCTCTTCGAATCTGAAACAACAGTAGCCTTTGAGCTCTGCTGGTCCAAAGCGGTGAGGACCGCATTGTAAATAGCCCACGCCTTAGTAGTAAAAATTGAAGCATACGAAGAAAGTCTGAACATAAGCTCAATCCTAGGGCGAAGGCAGTAGCAGGCCGCGTTCACATAACTCCCGTCGTCCGTTTTTTACCCATCCGTGTACAGAACCACAGAGTTTTCCATATATGGACCAAAAGACTGCTCGAACATGCTTTGTCCCAGGGCTCTAGGGACCCTTTCCAAGAGCTCGAGCCAATCTGGCATAGGAGCATAGAAAGGGGGGGACACAAGTCCCGAGAAATACGAGTGTTGGAACATAGGAGGGCACATTGAGGTTTTCATGGTTGTCACATGTTGATAGGCCTGAGTAAATAAGCCCGCCAGCGGGAAAGACTCACCAATGTACGCTGCCCCGCCGGGGTCGTCTCTAATGGAATCAATAACCTCGTGGAGGCCCATAACAACGAGTGGCACCCGTTTGACCACGTTGATATTGACCACGGTCCCGATTGACTACGTTGAAATTGACCACGTTGCGATTGACCACGTTACAATTGACCACGTTGTGATTGACCACGGTCCCGATTGACCACTGTCCTTATTGACCACGGTCCCGATTGACCACCGTCCCGATTGACCACCGTCCCGATTGACCACCGTCCCGATTGACCACGGTCCCAATTGACCACCGACCCGATTGACCACAGTCCCGATTGACCACAGTCCCGATTGACCACGGTCCCAATTGCCCACCGTCCCGATTGACCACCGTCCCGATTGACCACCGTCCCGATTGATCACCGTCCCGATTGACCACGGTCCCGATTGACCACGGTCCCGATTGACGATTAGTGACGCGCTTTAAAAGTATTTAATTGTTTAAAGCGCGTCATTAACCTATATAGGTTAGTTCGGTACGGTGGTCAATCGGGACGGTGGTCAATCGGGACGGTGGTCAATCGGGACCGTGGTCAATCGGGACGGTGGTCAATCGGGACTGTGGTCAATCGGGACTGTGGTCAATTAGGACGGTAGTCAATCGGGACCGTGGTCAATCTGGACGGTGGTCAATCGGGACCGTGGTCAATCGGGACGGTGGTCAATTGGGACCGTGGTCAATCGGGACGGTGGTCAATCGGAACCGTGGTCAATCGGAACGGTGGTCAATCGAAACCGTGGTCAATCGGTACCGTGGTCAATCGCAACGTGGTCAATCGCAACGTGGTCAATTGCAACGTGGTCAATTGCAACGTGGTCAATATCAACGTGGTCAATCGGGACCGTGGTCAATATTAACGTGGTCAAACGGGACGCTCCCATAACAACCGGGTGCCCCTCAATTGACAAAACCTTGAATAAATATCTGGACGCTAGGAACTTTAATCTAAATTTTAATGGAGGCTTCTTGGCCTCCGCGAACATGGTGTTGATAGGAGTGGAGATGCGGTAACCCATACAGGCCCTAATTGCTTTGTTCTGAATAACCTCCAGCCGATGAAACTTTTGACTGTAACCGCTCAACGAGTAGATGTGCGACGCGTATTCGAGCGATCCCCGCAGGACCGCTCGATAGCCAGACAGCAGCATCCGGGGGTGCGACCTCCACCACACCCCGCGTAGAGATGAGATGATGTTGGCCACATCACCGGCCTTCCTGATCAAATAATCCATATGCGCCTTGCCCTTCATCTGAGGGTCAAAAATGACCCCCAGAAAGCGAACCGTGTCTGACGGGGCTATGCGCTTGCCCCCGTAATTAATCACATACCCGTTGTCCAAACCAGCCCTATTTCTTGCAAACAACATCAGGCGGGTCTTGCTCGGGGAGATTTCCAGTCCGCGATCTCTCAGAAACGCTCCCATGGCCGCGAGGGACTCCTCCAGTGACCTGGCCGCCCTCCCCGCTCTTCTGGCCGAAGCGTAGATTACAATATTGTCTGCAAATTGTAAAATCTTGGTATCAGGTTGGAGTACAGTGCCAATCTTTCTCAAATAAAAGTTGAACAAAAAGGGGCTAAGAACCGAGCTTTGTGGAGTGCCTTTGCGGGACAATCTAACCGGGGTCGGCCTACCATCAACTACAAACTGGACTCGCTTCTCCGCGATTAGATTCTGGACGAATCCGCAAACCCCGTCGGGGAATCTAATGTCCCTCATATCTTGTACCACTATTTCCGGGATAACATTGTCGAAGGCCGACTTGACATCGATAAAAAGAGCCGCCGTGGTTTTTGTGTCTGAGATTTTTCTTATGAATTTCCGACGCCAAGATTGATAAATTGTCCGAACATGACCGAAACTTCCGAAAACCAAACTGAAAATCCGGGATGATGTTTAGACCCGTACTTTGGGATTCCACCACCCAGTGTATTCTGGACAAAATCATTTTCTCCAGCAACTTAAGGATGCAGGAGGTGAGCGCGATGGGACGAACACCCGTCCCTGCGGGCTTGGGTATAACATATACCGGCGAATGTGACCAAGTCTCGGGGAAGACCCCGGAGACATACAAGTTGTTCAGGATCTTAAGCAAAAGTGCTTTAAGATTGAAAGGAAGAGTCTTAAGTATCTTGTAGTCGATTCGGTCCATACCCGGACTCGACTTGGTTTTTGTAGAATTGAGAGCCCCGCGGAACTCCTCCACGCTGAACGGTGTAGTGGATAATACACATGCGCGAGACCGGTCACACCGACCGGCAAGAGATAGCGCGCGAGTTGCGGGAGGACGACGAAGAGCAGAGCGGATAGCGACAGCGTAGCGGGTAGTCCTGTAGCATGTGAAATGAAGAGCCCAGTATTATCCAAGTCTGAGATACTCATTAGCACGAATACACTACAAACGGGTTGTCCAGCCATGCCAGGCTAGCATTGGGGGGAGTACCACCCCCATTTTTCCCGCCTGGGAACTCCGTACGAGGGTCCGCGCAGGAGGGGGGGCAAATGTTCGAAATTGCTGCCCGAATCTGATTCTCGTCCACCGATGCCGCCGCTGGGTCCGCTTTGCGGTTTCGAAATCTTTTGATCATCTTCCATATGCCACTCGTGGGGGTTTTGTAATTGAGTGAGGAGCAGAAACTCTTCCACCCCTCTCTCTTGGCCCTGCGCAACACCTTCCTGGTCTCCCTCCTTTCTAGTTTCCAGAGTTTAAAGTTGTCATTCGTTTGGTCTCTCCTGTATCTTGTGCATGCTGCACTTCTCTTGCGCACAGCTTCGGAGCAGTCCTCGTTCCACCAGGGACTTGGAGGGGCGTGTTTGCCCGTTTTGGCCGCGTTCCTAATAGGAGGGGAAAACTGATCGACAATCTTCATGATTTCATCACAGAAGGACTGGTATTGTATTAGCGGACCCTCATTTTCTCTTTTTAACACCTCAGCCTCAATATCCTGAGCCATATTCGACAGCGAGGATGACAATTTTTTGAACTGCTCCTTGGTAAACCTACACCTATGTAAAAAAAATGGACAGTTTTTATCAACCTATTCACCGTGGTACACACTGGGAGGTGATCACTCCCCATCGAGTCCGGCATGACTGTGACCTCGGCCACAGGGGCCACACTGCATGACCCGATGACCAAATCTAGAGTAGACGGGGTCATGCCTGGTGATGGAATGTAGGTAGGGGCCTCCGGGCCCAATACCATAAATGGAAATCTGTCCAACAGATCAGAAACCACGCCACTCGTCGGATTAGACTGGGAGGCCCCCCAGCGTGGGTGGTGAGCGTTCAGATCCCCCATGATGATCGCCATCCCGAACAAATCCGCCAACTGGAACAGCTTACGCCAAGTCTTAAACCGACAAGCCTGGTTGGGGTGTCGGTACACCCCCAGAACAGCTGCGTCCACTCCCTCAATTTTAATCTGAATTTCAGTAGCCTCCACTGAAGGGTCGAGAACACCTTCCAGAGAAATTTCTGTAAAACAAATGTTTTCTCTAATCAACACCATGACCCCCCTATGTTCTGGGCCCAGACAGTCCCTATGGACGACCCTAAACCCTCGAATAGAAAAAGAATGTTTCAATTTCAAACATGTCTCCGCGAGGAAGACTATGTCGTAAGCCTCACAGAATTTTTCAATTTCTGGCTTTTTACTCACTGCTCCCCTGCAGTTCCAATAAATGATGTTGAAACCCGAAAATGTTGTTCCAGTCCCGCTGCGCTCCTCCATATTATATTATTTTGCTAATACTTTTAAGGAAGGAGCACATTTGGTTCAAGACGTTGAAGAGCGGGGAGCCTCTAATAGCTGGAAAATAATACGAGAGTTGCTCAATCAAGGAAATAATAAACTGTATAATTGCTGTGTTCTTGAGGGGAGAGTCACCACCTGACCCGTCCTGTCCCCCCGCCGGCCCCCTATCCGGGGGATCCCCGTCTGACGAAGAAGATCCAAAGCGAAACACGGGAGGGCCCCGCGGAGCCTGGAACCTTTCATTAGGCGAGTTCAAAATTAAGTTGTGCTCGTTCCGCAGTTTCTGCATACGTATTTGTCCATTTTGTACCTGGGACGCCCGACGCTCTCGGGCAGCGACCAAGGCTGGACCCTCCGTGGCCCTGTCACTCTTCACAGTTCTATTAGGTTAAAATCTTACCCCTCGGGAGGGAGGGGTGGCCGCCTTACTTGCATATGATTGGCGCGTTTCCATTGTACCCGAAAGTTTGTTTAACAGAGATGTTGACGGCGGAGTCAAAGAAGAAGAGAATATCGAGGAAACCTCACTCGCAAGAGTTGCCGTCCCCGAGGGTGGTGATGCCGACGCGGACGACGAGGGGCTAAGACTAGGAAAACTCTCCGCGGAAGCCAGGGTCCCCGCCGTAGGGCACACTCCCTCCACCCTTTTACGCGCCTCGTCGAAAGGGATGTTTTCCAAAGTTGCAAAGTCTAGGATTGATTTGAATCTAATATACTCCGGACAACTCGGCGAAGTCGACAGATGCTCCCCCTGACAGTTGCCACACACGGGAGGCAAAGCCGCCCGGGGGCACACCTCCGCCTCATCTCCTCTGTTATGCGCCAATCCGCCACACCGAATGCATCGCGTCTTAGATCTGCACATCTCGTGATTATGTCCGATGTTATAGCAATTGTAGCACATACGCACGACCGGCATAAATGGTCTGACTTCATATATTGTTTTAAAAATAGCTATTTCTGCTGGCAGCCTAGACCCCTTGAATTTTATTCTTAACGAATTAGACGCCTTGGGAATGTTTTTACCATTTTCGTCCTTTTTTTTCCCGCGTTTGTTCATGCGGATCAGCTCAAGTACTTTTACCGGCGAGTCAATGGCAGATTTAATTTTTTCTAAGTCCCAGTTGCTTCTTATATTATCAACCACGCCAATGCGTGCAATTTTAAATTCCGGAATGAATGCTAAAATGTTTTCTTCCTTGAATTTCGCTCGACCTATAGCGTCCTTCGCACCGCGAGCTGTTCTAAACTCCGCCCGTACTTTGTTGTTACCAATATTTTTAATTCGTATGATGTCATCTCCGACCTTGGAACAAATAATCTCGGAGAGATGTAACGAGTCAAGTTCCCTTTGATTTTCAGCGTACTGAAATTGAACGTAGTATGGCGGAGAATCCTCAATTTTGTACCGATTAATGTTTTTCTTGTTTTGTTTGCTCAAAAGAGCCGCCCGCGGAGGCCCCCCCCCCCCGCGCCCGCCGGCGTCCTACACGCTTTCAACCCGGCGTTTTGTGCCGCGCTTTTTTGTATCATCCGACATCTTGACGTCCCCCCCCCCCCTGTTGCTACCCGATTTACTTGTTACAAACGCCCCGTTTCGGGGGGGGGGGGGGCCTCACCTCGCTTATCAGCGAGGGTCCCCCGCCCCCCGAATTATCCTCCCCGATGACCCCCTCGCATCTCTCGAAATTCCTATCGTTATCGCACTTTCTCGAACGTTCGCTATTGCTATCGCAAATCGCGGTTTTGCGAGGACTACGGGACCGCACCCTGGTCTGGTTATTCGCACTAGGAAGGCCCCCCGAGGGCCGAGCTCTGCCATCTTCGTCAGTGGGCTTACCTTTGCGGTTCTTCTTATTCTTTCCTCCCATATCTTTTTCCTCCTTGTCGCCAAAGGCTGGGGGTTCCAGAATTTCCAAGTCCGACTGCAAGCCGTCCAAAAAGTCCTCGGACGGGTCAGATTGCTGACCCGTCAAAATACTACTCTCAAATTGAACAAAATCCGTCTGAGGGATCGAGAGACGCCGCGTATGCACGGGAATCTCGTCGGAATCAGGACCGACAGAGGCCAGAGCCTCTTGCATCGCCCCGTAGGACTACCTATGCCCCGAAATAAAATCAGAGACACCGACCAACAAAGAAAAGAATTAGACACTGGCTCAAAAATAGGGCCGATATGTTAAATAAAGAATGCACTTTATAAAAGAATGGGCCTCGCGTACACGCACAACCCACGCACCGATCACGTTTTTACAGGATCGCATCACGCTGGCGCGGGAATCGGGAAGGAGAGACAGACACGTTCGTTCGCCACCATGGTTTGCGCGCGAATCCCCGAGCTGCCGACTGTGTCTTCCCTGCAACGGCCAACGGCACGCTCACGCTATCTGATTGGCTGTCGATAACTCAAAGAGGGAGAAGCGCGCTTATTTTCAGGTTCGAATAAATTGTCATGAACACAGTCTCTCGGCGCTCAATATTTGCTTAATTTTCTTATATTTTTTTTACAAATAAATTTTTGTTTTTGGGTATGGAGTTCCATACCCGGAGTGCCCGCGTTCGGGTATGGAGTTTCCATACCCGGAAATGCCCGCGTATGGAGTACTCCATACCCACCATACAATAGTCGCCGGGCCTGCCAGCGGGGTATATAAGCCCGGCGATTTCGCCGAAATGGTAGACTCCGTCGTGAACCAGCAAACCAGCAAACCAGCAAACCAGTCCGACCAGTCCGCTGTTCACGATTCGAGATCCCGATCCCGCTTCCTAGACTTCAGCCGTGCCGACGAAGTAGGGAGTACCCTGTCTCTATTGAGAGTTCTCATAGTCGACACCGCTTCCTGAAGCTCCAGCCGTGTCGGCGAGGTCAAGAGTACTTAGTCTCTTCCGAGAGTTCTCGGTAACCGACACCGCTTTTCTCCTTCGAAGCGAAAAGTCGCGGACCGTGCGGAGAGTTCTCTGCCCTGTCGGGCGTTCCCGACCGCGATCCTTTCTCGACGCGCACCGCGGTGGAGCGTGCTCTGCCCCGCCAGGTGTTCCCGGTTGCCGTCATACCTCGACGTATACTGTGGTAGAGCGTACTTTGCTCTGCCGGGTGTCTCCGGTTGCCGTCGCTTCCTGTCATCCTCATCTGACAGCTCCGCGTGCCGTAACACGCCTCGCGCCATTTTAACGCGCTTTGCTTTTCCGTGAATCTGCGAAACTCGGCTCCGCCCTCGTGCGTACACACATTGCCCGCCGGCTTATTTTCGCTCTTCGCGCCGCCCTTCGCGGGCTACCGAACGCGCCCATCGAACGCGTCCATTGATCGCGCCGCGTGTAATCCCGACTAGTTACGCCGCGGGCCTATCGTGCGGATTATTTGTACTTAGACACGTCGACTTACATGTACGACCATTTCAACTTGTAACACCGAGCCGACCTTTGTAAATTACGCGAATCTATCGTAACCTCGAAGGGATACCGAATATCCCAGCTCGTTATTGCCTGAAGGCATGATCTCTGTATAAAAAACCACACAGAATAAATTGTATTAGCATTTAAGTTACCACGAACTAACGCCGTTTTCATCTCTTCCTTCGCGCTTTTTCTCGACCCTGACCAGCCGCCAGCTAGATCCGTGCATCGGGAAACAGGTTGTTTTATATTCTTATGTCTTTTTTCTACCCCTATTTTGTATATAATTCTTTAAGATTTGGTTGATTAGCTCTTGAGATACAGACGTTTGAAATTTTGGGGAATCCGTACAAAAGAAGCAATGTGCAAGTTTCTAATTTGCACACTTTTTTATTATATTGGCATTTTTTAAAATTCTATTAGATTTTTAGATCTTTTCTACCCCTATTTCATATATAACTCTTTAAGATTTGGTTGATTAATTCTTGAGTTACAGATGTTTGAAATTTTGGAGAATCCGTACATACATAGAAACCTTATAAAGTTAGGGGTCTAATCAACCAAATCTTAAATAATTATATATGAAATAGGGGTAGAAAAGACTGAAGAATATGATAGAATTAGAAAAGTTGCCAATAATTTATACTAAATTGTCAAAAAACATCAATTTGTGTAAAGTCTCAATTATTGAGACTTAAGATGTAGCCCTTAAAAGTTAAAATTTTGACGCTAAAACAATAGAAGAACGGCCAATATTCGAGCGATAATAGGTTCTTATTTAAAAATATATAAATGTTTACAATATCATCGCAATATAATGTTTACGTACGTTTTGGCCTTACTTGGCCTTTCTCAGAACAAACATATGTTTATTACATTTAAATATAAAATAATATCAAATAAAAACCGACTTAAATCTCACATGTGCAGTCAAAAGAAAGGTAGTTTGCATGGTCTATGGTCAACCATGAGTCAAAGGATTAAAATTATGACGAGTACGTCGAAGCAAACGCCTGCTAAAGTGAACATTCCACGATTTCACAATGTTCAGCTCCCACACTCCTCGCTCCCAATCAGCAAAGAAATGTTATTTTGACGTTTTTTAAACGTTTTTTTTTCATTTCAAAAAACGTTTAATATACGTTTTTAAAAACGTTTAATCAATGGGATAGATCCTTTTTTATTCATTAAAAAAAACGTTTTTTTAACGTTTAATAAACGTTTTTTCAACGTTTAAAACCTGTTTTTTTAATGTTTAAAAAACGTATTTTCAACGTTAATACAATGTTATTTTAACGTTTAAAAAACATTTTATTAACATCCCAGGGAGAAATACAAGATCGGATAGACATCTAGCAGACGTCTATTAGACGCATATAATTAGACCGGTAGACGCATCTAGATAGACGTCTAATGGACCTCTTTTAGACGCATCTAATAGACGTCTAATAGACATTCTACGTAACCATATTATAGACCCCACACAGCAATTATTACATACGCTCAAAAAAAATAATTTTAATTTAAGATTTGAAGAAATAATATTGTTTTACATTTAAAAATTTTTTTTAATATTTGAAAAACACATCTTACTTTGGAAAATATAGTCTTATATATTTATATCATCGCAGCAATATTTCTGGCAAATATGTGTCTTGCGGATGTCGTGATTTTGCTTCGCCTGGACCTGCTTATATTCGCTCTCAACTGAAATTTACTTACGAGTTAATCACACCATTATGCGCCACCTATCGGTGTCATTGCAAGCTACCACGGAAAGATGCGCTACCGTGCATCTTTCTGGAAATATCTCAAGAAATTCTTAACGAAAGAGAGTTGCATTATAATGTTTTGAAAACGTCTCGACAAGGGCTACAAGAATATGCAAAAAAACTATTTTTTATTTAACCCCCTATGGTGTTTTATTTAAACAATTAAAGTGCGTTTAATCTAAATTTTTTATATAGAAGCCCCTATTTTTTATAGCACATTCTTGTAGCCCTTGTCAAAACGTTTTTAAAACACTATAATAAAGTTCTCTTTTGTTAAGAATTTACTGAGATATTTCAAATTTTGTCATAATATTTTTAATATAAAATATGAAATATCTTGGAAAGTATTCACTTTTCGATGACTTTACCTTAGCGCTTTTATACATAGCTAAATAATCAAAGAAATCGAATAATAATATTAATTTTTACATTTTTGTAATTTTTTAAAATTGAGTGTACACAAAATGCAATCAAATTTTTTAAAATTAATTCGTCTGTTTTTTTTACATTATTTGATTCTTTTTATTATTTTACGCATAAAATTATTAAGGTAAAGTCATCGAAAAGTAAATACTTAACGAAATATTTCATATTTTATATTAAAAATATAATGACAAAATTTAAAATATCTCAGAAAATTCTTAACAAAAGAGAGCTTTATTATAGTGTTTTGAAAATGTCTCGACAAGGGCTACAAGAATATGCAAAAAACCTATTTTTTATTTAACCCCCTATGGTGTTTTATTTAAAAAATTTAAGGTGCTTTTGATCTAAATTTTTTATATAGAAGCCACTATTTTTTATAGCACATTCTTGTAGCCCTTGTCAAGACGTTTTTAAAACACTATATTAAAGTTCTCTTTTGTTAAGAATTTACTAAGATAATTCAAATTTTTAATATAAAATATGAAATATCTTATAAAATATTCACTTATCGATGACTTTACCTTAGTGCTTTTATACATAGCTAAATAATCAAAGGAATCGAATAATAATATTTTTACATTTGTAATTTTTCAAAATTAAGTTTGTACACAAAATGCAATCAAATTTTTTAAAATTAATTCGTTTGTTTTTTTTTTATATTATTTGATTCCTTTTATTATTCTACGCATTAAAGTATTAAGGTAAAGTCATCGAAAAGTAAATACTTTACGAAATATTTCATATTTTATATTAAAAATATAATGACAAAATTTAAAATATCTCAGAAAATTCTTAACGAAAGAGAGCTTAATTATAGTGTTTTGAAAATGTCTCGACAAGGGCTACAAGAATATGCAAAAAAACTATTTTTTATTTAACCCCTTATGGTGTTTTATTTAAAAAATTTAAGGTGCTTTTGATCTAAACTTTTTATATAGAAGCCTTTTTATAGCACATTCCTGTAGCCCTTGTCAAGACGTTTTTAAAACACTATAATAAAGGTCTCTTTTGTTAAGAATTTACTGAGATATTTCAAATTTTGTCATAATATTTTAGGAGGAGGAGGAGGAGTTTTACAGAATTGCATTGGAAGAGCGTTTGCTGAGCAAAGGAAAAACGCTTGTCTTACGGCGTTGGGAAAAGCGTTTGATAAACGTTTGTAAAGTCTGACAGCAAATTCTCTATACGAAGTTGTATCAGCGTTCACTAAGCGTTCTCTGAAAAGCGTTGGCTTAGCATTACAGAATTTTCACGAAACGTTTTATACAGCGTTTGATAAGCGTTCCAAAAGCGTTTACAACCCAACAGCGTTGTGTAAGCGTTCTTACAACGTTTGAAAGCGTATAAACGCTCAGAAAACCCTCACCAAACGTTTGTCAACGCTCTATAAGGCTTCTTATTTTCGCCAATTTACATTTAATTCACATTTTTTTACATTTATTAATAATTTATAAATGCATATATAAAAAACACTTGTCCACATTTATGTATTTAATATTTATCACATGAATCAGAATTAACTTCAGTACATAATCGATACTCACAGTGAATATTATATGTATAGCGTTGTAATATAATAAATATTAACTTAATATAAATATAAACATCAAGTGTATTTTACATTTACGTTCTTAATTAGTAGTAAATGTAAAATAAATGTGAATTAAATCTTAAATAAATATTAAACAAACGTAAAAAAAATATTTGTTACATGTACGTTGCAAATAACTAATAAATATGAAATAAATGTAAAATAAATATTAAATAAACATGTTAAAAACGTTTATTTAACAAATGGATTTTAAATGTAAAATAAATGTTTTTTTAACGTTTAATAAATGCTTTTTGGCAATAAAAATCCACAAATATAAAATCAATGAAAAAAAAACGTTTAAAAAACATTTAAAAAACGTTGTCTGCTGATTGGGCTGTAGCGCGCACATGTGTGTCTGATAAAATAAACTTCTATAGTACATCCAACTTAGGCTGCGTTTCGATATTCACTCGCAGCATTGGCAGCACTGTAAATCCGTTCTAATATACGCGGCAGTAAGCTGTCAAAGCGTTTTCGTGTTCATGTGACGTCATAGATTTTGTCATTCGCAATAAGAACATGGCGGCTATGGCGTCACCTTTGGAAGAATTGGTCATTGTGGACCTGGAAGGCAACAACGAGGAGTATAGAGTGATTATTAGTCACGAAGATGTGGAAAAAGCCCGGAAAGGTTACTAAATTAATATAATTAATATAATAATGAATAATTTCGATATTTTTATAAATCTTACTTTGATAATAATCTTTCTTTATAAATGTGTCTATTTTTATTATTTATTATTGTTCGAAAAACAATACAGTAATTTTCACCGCGCGGCCATTACCTGGCCGACCAATCGCGGACCTGCTCCCCCGGCGACAATTGACGCGTCGCGACATCGATTATCGCGGTCGATCGCTGCGCTCTCCTCACTCGGCGGTTTCCGGAATTCATTGGTTTTCGGCTCGCGGTAGATTATACACGTGTCGGGTCTCTCTCGAATGAAATATCAAGCGAACTCGTACAAACAAATACGTAAAGCTATTGTTTCGGACTGCATCAATTGAGTGCTTTTCGAGAGGTTTCTCGATTACTTGCTGGCGGACCCTCGCCCCCACGGACGGACGCAGTTGCAAGTCTAACGGACGACGGTCGGTCGACCGGCGGGTCTCACCATCAACGGAAGATTCTCTCGACGGTGTGCCTCAAGCAGTCGGTTCATCTCAATAAAAGGACAGAGCAACCGGACGACTTTCAATCAAGACGTGAGAAATAGACTCAAAAGTAATTTTTGTGCGCGCGATCTGGTCGGCCATCCCGGCCGCCGTGCCGGGTGTAAATTTCCTTTCACCTGCCCCCCGCGGAAAACCAGTCGGAAGTTTATTGCGGCAAGTGACTCAACATTTTTTGGTCCTTCGAGCCGGATACGGCGGGGTCAGTGCGGTCCTACGTGATCATACAGTGCAACCGGCGAACGTTTGAGACGTTCCGTCTCATCGTGCTCTCAGTCCTCATCTCCCATCTCGCTCTCTTTCTTGTGCGCGGTACGCGGTGTCGCGCTTGGAAGTGCGCTCTCTTTCTCTCTCGCGAATTCGTGCGCAGCACGCGCGTGACACGTAAGTGCGGCGGGACCGGCACAACTCACGAGGTACTGTTTTTCGCCCTTTCGTGTTGCGGTACGATCAGCCCCTCTCGGCTCGGTAGTGCGCGCATTGAAGATCTCCGGAGCCCGACCGTGCCTGGTGTGTGTTGACATTCGCGGTATACACGACTCGTCAATATGGCGACCCTCCCGGCGAAGATCTCCTTGCAGATGAATCGCTTTAATTATATTAAGTCGGTGGCGCTCGAAGTTCAGAATGCGTCGTTTCCCTCTCTCTCTCTCTCCAATCGTTGCGAGTGAAGCTCAATTTCGTGGAAAACCACTGGGAGAAGTTCGATCAATTTCACGAACGCCTCGCGGATCTCAAGGTGGATTCGTTACTTAAACAGGACTACTTCAAAACCGGCACGTACGACGCATGCTTGAAGTATTACGCAGATGTCAAGGCGGCACTCACCCACCAAATCGACGAGAAGGAGCGCTCAAATCCACTCTCCGGGTCTCAGTTGGCAAACCTCTCTCTATCTGGCATATCCTCAGTTTGCAGTCACCTTCCGGAGATCACACTTCCCCAATTTTCGGGCGATTTCTCAACTTGGAGGCCATTTCACGACCTCTTCTCATCGCTGATCGGCAAGAATCTTGATATTTCCAACGTAGAAAAGATGCATTACCTGCGGACCAGTCTCACAGGCGCAGCTCATCTCAAACCTGCCGGTCTCTGACGACTTGTTTGCTCAAGCCTGGGATCTCTTCGTTGACAGATTCGAGAACAAGCGCCTCCTAATCGCCGCTCAAGTTGAGAGACTATTTAGCCTCAAGGTCATCACGACACGCTCCGCCCGGGAGCTCAACGCCCTTCTCAACACGACGACGGAAGCGCTCAACGCCCTGCGCTCTCTGGGGTCGCCAATCCATCACTGGGATTATCTCCTAGTACACCTCATCGTTCAACGGCTCGACCCTCATACACGAGAAGCATGGGAGGTTAGACTGGGTTTATCCACGGATTATCCGTCCTATCAGGACCTCCGACGGTTCCTCACCGGACGGGCACGCGCCGTCGAAAGCCTGGAGATCAGCTCCTCTTCCAAGCTACGCGTCAAGGCTTCTCCGGTCACTGCTCATGTGGCCACCTCACCAGCCTCCAAAACCGATTCATTCGGATGCTATCTGTGTGCCGGATCGCACTATATAGTCTCGTGTTCAAAATTCCGGGAGATGTCCGCTCACGCTCGGCGGGACTTAGTCATCAACTCACGGCTCTGCTACAATTGTTTGGGCCGGCATAACGCTGCTGCTTGCCAAAGAAGAGGTGTCGGGATTGCGGCAATAAGCACCACACCATGATTCACTCGGATGCTCCATCGGGACAACTCAACTCCTCAACCGGAAGCGTCAACTAAAGCTGAAACTCGGGATGCCTCATCATCTTTTACGGAGCAACTCTCTCTCGGCCGGCGGTTCACATTGACTGGATCCTCACAACGGACGTACTGACACATACGGATACACGGACCACGAGACGGTCTTGACCTATGAAGAACTTACAACTCTTCTGGTCCAAACAGAGGCCGTGCTCAACTCCATCCAATCAGAGATTCTCCAGGGATCAGGGCGAGACTCCATCGCTTATCAGATCAACGGATCCAGTCTCATCATCTAGGGCGGCTCTCTCACATTTCCTCCGACGATGGCACTCACTGGGGTCAACTACTCGGCGGCTCCACACTTTGGAGACAACTGAGGGCAGCAGTCATCTCAACCCAGCATCACCTGCGGCGAACGATCAACGAGACGGTCTTGACATGTGAAGAATTTACGACTCTTCTGGTCCTGGGCGTATGAAGAATTTACGACTCTTCTGGTTCAAACAAAGGCCGTGCTCAACTTCAGACCCTTGTGCCCTCGCTCAACCACACTCCACGGACCATCGTCATCACAATACCGACACGGTTTTGACTCTCGGTCTCATCGGATTAGCCGCTCCCTAACTCAGACTCAATGGCAACGGCGTCAAGTAAACATTCTCCAACTCTGTTGTAGAAGGCGGGCGGAATGTTCGAAAAACAATACAGTAATTTTCACCGCGCGGCCATTACCTGGCCGACCAATCGCGGACCTGCTCCCTCGGCGACAATCGACGCGTCGCAACATCGATTATCGCGGTCGATCGCTGCGCTATCCTCACTCGGCGGTTTCCGGAATTTATTGGTTTTTGGCTCGCGGTAGATTATACACGTGTCGGGTCTCTCTCGAGTGAAATATCAAGCGAACTCATACAAACGAATACGTAAAGCTATTGTTTCGGACTGCATCAATTGAGTGCCTTTCGAGAGGTTTCTCGATTACTTGCCGGCGGACCCTCGCCCCCACGGACGGACGCAGTTGCAAGTCTAACGGACGACGGTCGGTCGACCGGCGGGTCTCACCATCAACGGAAGATTCTCTTGACGGTGTGCCTCAAGCAGTACATACACACATTCGGTTCATCTCAATAAAAGGACAGAGCAACCGGACGACTTTCAATCAAGACGTGAGAAATGGACTCAAAGGTAATTTTAGTGCGCGCGATCCGGTCGGCCATCCCGGCCGCCGTGCCGGGTGTAAATTTCCTTTCACCTGTCCCCCGCGGAAAACCAGTCGGAAGTTTATCGCGGCAAGTGACTCAACAATTATCTACTATTACTTATTTTTATTTATTATAATAATTATTTTTTTTGTTACACATTTTTTATCACACCTATTTTTTTATTATTATTTTTTATTTACTTACCAAAAGTGCATTTTTAATTCTTTATCAGTATATAAAGGCACAACTTTTTCAACGTAATTTTGGCAATGAAAATGTGGCGTTACATGTGGCTTAGCTATCATTAGTAGTAACTCGTTTTCCTCATCTGATGAGTCACTGTCTGAGGATTCCACCAAAAATCTCGCAAACTCACATAGGAGCACAATATTTTAATCCATTTCGAGGATAAGGTCCCACTAAATGGATCCTGCAGTGACAGGCGAACTCCAACAATGTCGATAATTTCGATCGTCTAAGTTACCGACCGATATAGATCTGTCCTTGTCTAACGAGTATCTATACGATATTATCTATCTTCTTCAGATTGGTTATAGGTTATATAATCTTTTAAGCAGCATATTTTTTTTGTTACGTGTCTGAGCCTAATTCTAACTACGGTATGTTATTTCTACATGTTATTAGTTGTCAAGGCTGGTCTCATTTTGTAACAACAAATTGTAGAATGTTTATATGAAGCAAATGTTGTCATGATTTGACGTGAGAGTAGGTAACGAAAATCTGCATTTCTGAAATTATTTTTGTTCTCGGCATAAAATCGACCAGCGTTTACATCATTAGTGCATATAATTTAATTTTTAAAAAGGATTTTTCATTCTGTAAAGCCAATAAAAAGATATGTTACTTCAAAAGAAGACTCGCGAAGACTCGCGTCCTATCGGTAATACAGACGGGTGCAGGATCCCCTTAAAGGGATCCTGCAGTGACAGGCGAACTCCAACGTGAAAGCGCTATCGTCTAGCGCGGAACTAAAAATAATCGATCATTTTGATCGTTTACTATGTTTTCTATGTTTTCTATGTTACCGATCTATACCTGTCTTTGTCTAACAGATACCTATACGATATATCTGTCCTTGTCAGATTGCAGCAGCGCCATCTGTCAAAATCCGGCAACTACTGTTGCACGCAACACTACTATTTGGTATATTAAAAAGTATATACACAATTTTATGTATTAGAAAGCATAAATACAAAGTATTCTCTGCTTTAATCATGGCAAAAGCATGTTAAAACTTTGTTAAAGCAGATAATAGTTGGTTATTGACAAAACAAGGTTCAATGACCACCTTCAATGATCAACTATTATCTGCTTTAACAAACCGTATAAACTATTAAAATGTATATACATAAATTATCATATTACTCTATTTTGTCCACCTTTCCATTTAGTGACACAACGCCCTTTAACGCTTAATATCTGTAACAGAAATAATTTGTTAAAGCAGAGAATAGTTGGTCATTGAAAGTGGTCTTTGAACCTTGTTTTGTTAAACACCAACTATTATCTGCTTTAACAAAGCTTTAACAGACTTTTGCCATGCTTAAAGCAGAGAATACTTTGTATTCACGCTTTCTAATACATAAAATTGTGTATATACTTTTTAATATACCAATTATTCTTTGTTTTAACAAAAAGACTATTCAATATACTTACAATTCGCTGCTTTAAATGACTTTCCTTTGTTCATACATGTGCTATTTTCACATACATATTAGTCGTATGCCTTTCAATATACTCAAAATAACTGCTACATTTTTCAAACTTTTTTTGTTTATAACTTTTTAATAAAAAACGAGCGCCGGCTAAAACCTTCTGAAGTCACTCAGGAGGGTGACCTTGACAACATATGTCAAGGTCAAGGTCATCGGAGGTGCAATAAAATGCATAATTACCGAGAGCTGTATTTATCGATGATACTATTATTCTAAATGGGACGTTAACTTTATGAATTTTATGGAGGCCGTACGCTTTTAGGAGAATAGAATCGCTGGAGTGTAAGGTGTAATATTTGTTCTTAGATATATATTTCTTTTTTAGCCATTTTTTCAAAAGATTGACTAAATCTTTCTCAACTCTAGTGGAAGGATTTCTTTTAACTAAGGAATAAGTGTTAGTGTCACTCAGCATTTCCTCAATTTTTTAAAAATAATTATTATTGTCCAGCGCGACCGTAATATTACCCTTATCGGCTCTTGTGAATATAACGTTAAGATTATCTCGTTGGAATTGTATCGTGGATTTATATTTGGAAATGAGACTACGTTCAATTAAAATGGAGGGAGATCTTTTGTGCAAAATTTTGAAAAACTGCGGAATGGCCACATTGCGAATCTTTATTTGATTGCCTATTTTGTGTCTACTGTATTTGCCTTCCAAGTCTTTAATGAATTCATGGATGGCTCTTTTTTTATTGATGGAGAAAGGGAGGCTGAATCTGTGTCCCAGCTGTAGTAAAGACGATACTTCAGGAGGAATATCTACGTTCGAAAGATTAATAATCCATTTACTGTTGACTGTTTCAAGCTGGTTAGTATTTGTCTTATTTAGATACTGCATTGGGTTAATAGAGATATTGACATCGGAATCTGAAGTAGAATGAGAAAATTTGATAGAACAAATTTTTTCTTCTTCTACATTAGCACAAGAAAACTCAATAGGTTTAATTTTTTTATAGGAATCAATTCTTATGGAGTCAAGCAGCCAATCAAACTTCTTAACATGTAAAGACGTCACTTTGTGCTGAAAGTTTTTGAACGCAAAAGTGTGATGTGAAAAGATCTCGCACCAAATATGTAAGGGTAGGGTATTATGAAGGATATGTGAAATAAACAAAAGTTTTTGCTTTAAGTCATCTAATCGTCGGTGTAAATCAAATATTTCAATATTTAAAGTTTTAATTCTGAAGTTGTGCATCAACCTATCGATTCTTCGCACTGATTTATAATGCAATACATCCAAATGAATCTCAGAAGAGAATAATTTCTGAAATGATGCATATCAAAGAACAATCGAACGGAATAAATTTAAACAATAACACTGAATCTTTGGACAAAGTTCATTTTGATGTTTTGAACGAGCTCTCCACCATATTCAGGTATAAACAATGATTTTCGGTTGTCGTGCTCTCTCGACACGAATTTTCGCGCATTTGTCCGTAAATCTTCGCACTGATCAGACACAACCACGATGACAAAGATTGTAACATGCTTCGTTGTACCGGCAGCTTATGTGAGTCTCTCTTTTTTATCTTCAAACTCTTTCACAGTTACTTACGGGGGTGGTTTCCTGTTTTTTCTGTTTAGTAGTTACTAAGTTGGATGTACTACGGAAATTTATTTTATCAGACACACATGTGCGCGCTACAGCGAGGAGTGTGGGAGCTGAACATTGTGAAATCGTGGGATGTTCGCTTTAGCAGGCGTTTGCTTCGACGTACTCGTCATAATTTTATTCCTTCGACCCATGGTTGACCATGGACCATGCAGACTACTTCTCTTTTGACTGCACATGTGAGATTTAAGTCGGTTTTTATTTGATATTATTTATATTTAAATGTAACAGACATATGTTTGTCCTGAGGAAGGCAAGTAAGACGAAACGTACGTAAACATTATATTGCGATGATATTGTAAACATTTATATATTTTTAAATAAGAACCTATTATCGCTCGAATATTGACCGTTCTTTTATTGTTTTAGCGCTTGCTTCGATCGAGCGAAATTAATTATTTTTTATTTTTAAAAATTTTAAAATATTGGCAATTTTTCTAATTTTATTATATTCTTCAATCTTTTCTACCTCTATTTTATATATATAATTTGTTAAGATTTGATCGATCAGTTCTGGAGTTATAGAAATTTCGGTAAATTTGGCGCGCGCGCGCGCGCACACAAACACACACACAACTGTTGTGTATCGGGAAAAGAAAGACTCGGCTCCTGAGTATTCACTCTATATTTCCAACCTTAATTTTGCAGTAAAATACAAGAACTGTGTTCCTAGCTGTCGCGAACGGGAGAGAGAGATCCGCAGCGAGCCAACGGCTAAATATTCATACGCTAGCGCGCACGTTCCTAGGCCCTCTACTTCCCGTATTGTTTCGGGCGGAAAAAGTAAACAATGGCGCGAACTTATGAAATGTGTAACTACATAACACCTCTTCCCTCGTGGAAAAAAAACTACTTTCTAACTAAACTTTATATAGAAATCCGCGAATTTCGCGGGTAATTTCCGGTTCCGGGTTAACGGCTCTCTTTGGTTTCGCCTTTCCAGAGGTGGTTGTATTTCCCTTGGCTCACGCTCTTGTGCTGCTTCTTCATCTTGCACGTTATCGCCTGAGTTCCCTGCATCGTTTTGTGACTCCGGTTCTTCTGGATTATCTCCCGCTTCATCATCAGGTGGTTCCTCATCGTATGGGTCTCCACCTGAGTACCAGTCTTGTCTTTGATTCTTATCTTCTCCTGTCTTGCGAATCTGGTCAATATGCCGCTCCCAGGTTCGACCATCATCTAACGCTATCGTATAGTGTAATTTCCCGGTACGTCGAATGACTTTTCCAAAACGCCATTTAACTTTATTCCTATAATCTCTACATTGTACTCTCTCTCCCACCTCAAATGTTCTACATGTCTTAACCGTATTTGTATTTGTACATTTCTTTGGCTCGTCCGGTAAACATAAAGTTAAGTTTGTACGCATTCTTCTTTTAAAAATTTGATCGCATGGAGCTACATGGAGCTACATGGAGCCTGTAATACAATGAGGAGTTATCCTATATTGCACTAAAAAGTCTTGTACCGCATCTTCTAGCGTTAGTCCCTTATTCCTAGGATCCGCTAGTATCTTTCGCAAAGAGTTTTTCACCGTTTGTACGAATCTTTCTGCTAATCCGTTTGTTGACGGATGATATGGAGCAGTAAATTTTGGTGTAATACCTTCTGACCTTAAGAATTGTAAAAATTCCGTAGAACGGAAATTGCTACCGTTATCCATTACCATTATTTTTGGGTAACCAAAATTAGTAAAAATCTCTTTGCATTCGTTAATCGTAGTTTTCGCTGTAATATTCTTAACTATCCGAACAAAAGGCCACTTTGAATATGCATCCATAACTACGAAAAAGAAATGATTCATAAATGGTCCCGCATAGTCAACATGTACACGCTCGAAGGGCACTTCTGCTGGTTCCCACTCATGTACTTCGACTTTTGGTGAATCGTTACGTACTTCATTACATGTATCGCAATTTCTTGCCAATCTCTCGATTGCCTTGTTTACGCCAGGCCACCAGAAAGCATTTCTGGCTAATGCCTTCATCCTTACTACGCCAAAATGGCTCTTATGTAATTCTAAAAGAAAACGCTGTCGTAACTGACTGGGAATTACGGCTTTCCCATTACAAGGGAGTACGCCTTGTTGAATGCTGAAAGCTGCTTGGTTTATATTAAATCGCAATTGTACCGGTATTTCCTTCTTTTTACGTAAGGATTTTAGAAAATTGTTTAGTTGTACATCATTGGCTGTAGCGTGTGTTAATTTCTCTACTGTAATTGGTAAGTTTTGTACTATTTCTATTTCGTAGACGTCTATTATATCGCGTTCCGCTGGGGTTGCCGTCGGCATTGGTAGTCGCGATAAACAATCCGCGTTACAATGTAGTTTCGTATTCTTATATATCAAACGAAAAACCCTGTAAAAATACAGCGTAATGCTGCATTCGCATTGCTGTGTACGCAGGCAACGCTTTTGTCGGAGAAAATATCTGTACTAAAGGCCTATGGTCGGTGTACAGTGTAAACTTATTTCCATAGAGGTATTGATGGAATTTCTTCACGCCAAAAATTATCGCATATGTCTCTTTGTCAATTTGTATGTATCGTTTCTGGGTATCTGGCAGAGACTGGGACGCGTACTGTAACACTCGCTCTGTACCATCAGGATAGCGGACATAAAACAGCACCTACGCCGTAAGGGCTAGCATCCGTAGCCAGAATCAATGGAAGTTTTGGATCAAAATGTGCAAGCACTGTATCACTTTTAAAATTATTTTTCGTGGCTTGAAAAGCCTGTTCACAACTACGCGACCATTTAAAACAAACTTTCTGTAGTAGCTTATGTAACAGGGTTAAAATCGTACTCAAATTCTTAATGAACCGACCGTAATAATTCACCATGCCGAGGAATGAACGTAATTCCGGGACGTTTTTCAGTCTTGGCATTAGATCAATAGCTTGTAACTTCTCTTTAGTTTTATGTAAACCGTTCTTATCTATTCTATAACCGCAATAATCTATACTATCTTGGAAAAACTCGTATTTACTTTCATTGATTCTGATATTTGCTTTTGCGAGGCGCTGTAGTACCAGCTCGAGTCGTTGCATGTGAACTTTATCATTAGGACCGGTTACTCTAATGTCGTCCAGAAAAACTGATACTCCAGGTATATCTCCTAAGATGTTTTCCATCTCGCGCTGCCAGATCGCTGGCGCCGAGGCGTTACCGTACATCAATCTTATACTTCGGAATAATCCCTTGTGTGTATTAAGTGTAAGCAATTTGCGATCTTTAGCACAAACTTCAAGCTGCAAATATGCTTGTTTAAGGTCAATTTTTGAAAATTTTTCCCCACCTGCCATTGACGAGAATAATTGGTCTGGCGTTGGCAGTGGATGTTCGTCAACTACTAAATGTGGATTTATTGTGACCTTAAAATCCCCGCAAATACGAATCATGTTATCACGTTTGCGAACAGGTACGATAGGTGTAGCCCATTTGGATGCATTTACTTTCTCTAATATACCGGCTTGAACAAGTGACTGCAACTCCTCTACGAGCGGCAATAATTTAAAAGGAATTGTACGTGCCTTTAAAAATACCGGTTTTACATTTTCTTTTAGCGTCAAACTAGCTTGCAAACCTTTAACCTTTGTAGAATGTGGATCTAACTTATTCCGATACTGTTGTAATAACTGTGCAATTTTGTTTTTCGTATCATCGTGTAGTTGTACATTATTTATTGATTTCGTTAAATGTATTTGTAACTGTCGTATCCACTCACGCCCTAACAGAGGTTTACGGTCAACATTCGAAACGTATAAATTTAGTTTAGCAGTTTGTCCGCGCAACGTAACCGTCACGGGCACAACCCCAACGATTTGGATCGGCGTTTTGCAAAACGACACTAATTGCAAAGATGTTAGAAGAGGACGTCGATTTTGAAAATGTTCCCGCAGCGTTCGGGTACTCACTATTGTAACCGCTGCTCCGCTATCAATCTCAAAGCGCAGGGGTCGCCCGTCTACCGTAAGTGTTTCGAAAAACTTATCTCTGAAATCGGCGTGTTCCAGGAGTAGCACTTCCTCGATTTGATTTGTGGATGCTCGCTTCGCACTCATGCATACTTTTTGTAAGTGGCCCGGCGTACCGCAATTGTTACATTTTATATTTCGATCTAAGGTACATTTGTTCGCTAAATGTTTACCACCACACCTGAAACAAGATACATTAGACATGGTATTGACGCGAGATTTATTTGTATTAGATTAAACTGCCTTATTCTCTGTCTTTGTAGGTTTTGTAGGAGGTTTTCGCTTGGGTTGAGATTTCTTCTCTGCCTTTTTGTCCTTGGCCCCCATGTAGTTGACCGCCGTCGATCCTGATTGCAGTTGCTGGGCATCCTTCTCAGATAACTCCATGGCTGTAGTTACCTGCACAGCTTTATCGAACGTCAGGTCCTTCATCTCAAGCAGCCGGGACTGGGCTCGATGACTAGCCAGCCCAAAAACGAATTGATTGCGTAGAGCCGTTTTCAAATATGTCCCAAAATTGCAATGGACACTTAATTTGTGTAGTGCAGCAACGAAGTCTTTGATGCTCTCTCCGTCCCTTTGCTTCCGTTGATAATAACGGAAATTTTCAGCAATTTCCAGGGGTACTGGTGCATAGAATTCCGTGAGGCTGTCGATCAACGTATTAAAAGAAACTGTATACGGATCTGTCGGTGCCAGTCTGTTACATATTACATCGAAAGCTGTAGTTCCAATGAAGTGTAGCAAATACATAACCTTCTGCTCGTCCGACACTTTAAAAATCTTTGCTACCGCCGTGAATCTTTGTCATCTATTCCAATCCGTGGTTGCTGGATCGAATGTATCGATGCTGAAGCAGCCGTGTAACACAACCTCCGCCATAATGGTTGTACTTCCGTACCGATTTCTAAATTGTTCCTCGTACCGACGCTCGTAACGTATCGCGTATCACTGAATGTATTGTAGAATGTAGTTTCGATCTTCCCTTACTAGTTCGATCTCGAAATGTAGCAGTTCACACTGTAGAACAATGTAATATCTAGTCTGATATCCTTTCCCTTTGTAATATGATCGCCGTTAACGTACGTTGTACAACGCAAACGTACTGGCGCCCACACAAGTAAGGCGGATTACTTCTTTTTCGTGCGGCCACCGTTACTCAATTAGCGGCGATCCCATCCTCGTCGCCAATTCTCTGTTGTGTATCGGGAAAAGAAAGACTCGGCTCCTGAGTATTCACTCTATATTTCCAATCTTAATTCCGCAGTAAAATACAAGGACTGTGTTCCTAGCTGTCGCAAACGGGAGAGAGAGATCCGCAGCGAGCCAACGGCTAAATATACCTATGCTAGCGCGCACGTTCCTAGGCCCTCTACTTCCCGTATTGTTTCGGGCGGAAAACGAAAACAATGGCGCGAACCTATGAAATGTGTAACTACATAACACAAACACACACACACGCACACACACACACACACACACACACACACACACACACACACACACGGACATTTTTTAAAATTGCGATTTTTCGACGTTTTAGAACATTCGGAACACATTAGCAGCGGCAACTAAAAAAAAAATTTTTTTACGAAAAACAAAGCTTTCTCTATGAGGAAGCAAAATTATTTAAAAATTTGACTGCATTTTGTAGAGTTGTAGACTCTTTCAATTTTGCGAAATTGTAAATGTAAAACTTAATATTATTGTTTGATTCCTTCCATTATTCTACGTATAAAAGTATGAAGGTAAAGTCATCGAAAAGTAAGTCCTTTACAAGATATTTCATATTTTACATTAAAAATATTATGACAAAATTTTGAAATATCTCAGAAAATTCTTAACGAAAGGGAGCTTTATTATAGCATTTTAAAAATGTCTCGACAAGGACTACAAGAATATACAATAAAAAATGGGGGTTAGATGTTGCATTTAAGACAACATTGATGACCTTGACCTGACTTTGAAAAGATTACTCAAGGTCAAGTCCATATTTTTATCATGTGTTTTCCTCCAAACCATGCAACTTTTGTCCGAAACATTTTTCAATAAAATAATTGGTTTGCAAGATAATCAACTGTATCGTTTAAAATGGGACATTGTGTATACAGGGTGTAACATAAATGGTGGTCCGCTCCACTTTAGGAATGTATTCTACTGGTCAAAATAAGCAAAAAAGTTCATATAAGCATATGTCTAAAAATGCATCGTTTCTACGTTACAGTCATGTTTTGAGTTCAAATTTAAGACAATTAGTACAAAGCGTATTATTTTATCTCTAACAATACAACACAGTAGAAAATAAAAGTAAAATAAAACAAAGCAAATGCTTAAAGTGACTGCCCCTAGCCAAAATATACTGTTCTGCCGGTCTTCTTAGCAAATCTTCTCACCCTTTCACAAACATGCGACGTGTTGCGTACTTCATTGAACCCATTTTCAATGCATTGACGAAGATTATTAATGTTGCCGGGTGTAAACAATTTGTTTTAGATGTCCTCAGAAACATGAGGACACCAGAAAACCATTGGTGAACCATCCTTCGTATCTTTTTAAACATGAATGTAACGTGAAAACGATGCATTTTTGGACATACGTTTATATGAACTTTTTGCTTATTTTGACAAGTAGAATACATCCCTGAAGCGGTCTACATTTATGTTACATCATGCAGAACTAAAAAGCAATTTAAAATTTTGTACAAACAAATATGTCCGGAATTGCCTCGTTCACAACTTACCGCGTTTTTGTCTTTTGTCATTACTTTGTTGATTTAAAAGAAAATGTTCAAAATGACTTCTTTGTGTCTTGATACGAGGTAACGTCTTCTAATGGAGTCTTACCCTTTCAAATATGCCCGGAGTTTGTTTGATTTCTTGATTAGTTTTGTTCTATACATTGTTGAAGAATTTCTTTATTTTCAATTGACCTTGCAATCGCTTTAAGGTGGCCCCAAGGATAAAAATCGAGCGGGACGTATAAAAATTTATATAAATTGCTGGAGGAAATCCCACTTAATACGATTTAGCGGATGTGGTTTATGCACGATGTGGTTCCAGCTCACTTTAGTCGCATTATTAAAAATCTTTTTAATGAACGATTCGCAATAGGTGGATCGCTCACTGAGGACCTATTGCTTGGCCTGCGCATTCTCCGGACCTCAATCCACTTGATTTTTATCTTTGGGGCCACCTTAAAACAATTGTTTATACGAGACCAACTGAAAACAGCAGAAATTCTTTGACAACGTGTAGAAAAAAGCTGTCAAGTGAACAAAACAAATTCTGGGTATATTTAAAAGGTGAGAGACTCCATTAGAAGATGTTATCGGCCTTGTATCGAGACACAAGAAAGTCATTTTGAACATTTTTTTTATAAACAGCAAAGTAATGAAGACAAGAAACCAAAACCCGTGTAACATGTAAACGAAGCAATTCCGGACATATGTTCATATAAACTTCTTTTATTATTCTTTAGTCCTGCATGCGTTCTGAAGTGCTTCCCACATGTTTTAAAACACTCTGTATACAGAGTATTTGATTTAATCTGCTCACGCCAATATCTCGGAAACTATCAAAGTTAGATGAAAAATCGAAAAAGGTCCTTCAATGGCATTACTTGGAGATGATTTGCAGTGCAATAGAACCATACCCTGTTGTACTGGATTTTGAGGGGGAAAAGGGGGATCAAATTTTTTAAATGAATACCCCATTCAAAAATAACACCAATCGATAGGGTTTGAAAAGACGAATCCAACGACCTATGTTTTTATATGCTTATCTTGAAAATTATAAACGCAGTAAATTTTTGAAAATAGCCTGTGTAGAGTATCCATACTGTTTGACCAATCTGGGCTGCGTTTCAAAATTCTACCTTGGTAACTAAAATCTATAGTACACTTACGTACACAAATCACGTACACTATAGCATTTTAGTTACCGAAGTTGAATTTTGGAATGCAACCCTGTCCATGCCGAGCCAATATCTTGGAAACTATCAATGTTAGATGAAAAATAAAAAATCAGTCCTTTAATGGCATTACTTGAAGATGATTTTCAGCGCGATAGAATCGTATACCCTTCCGTACTGGATTTTGAGGGGGAAAGGAGGGGCCAAATAATTGTTTGTCTGAGGGAAAAGTGTGGTACAGGACTTTTTGACTTGATTTGGTCTCAAGAATATGCTGTTGCAATAGTGCCCCAATTTTTGTACACTTATATACCTATGTTACAACATATTTATACAATAATATTCTATTTTCGGGCACTTTTCTGAAAAAATTGGGAAAATAGTCTTTTACATATAATTGTAAGATTCCACTTCTGAAAAACTGTAAGGTTTCTAGTTGAAACTTTAATGATTGATTTTATTTTCAATCTAAGAGATGTGCAGGATGGCTCTGTCAACGTAACACGAGTATTAATATTATATTAGACCTCGCGGGAAATACGTAGGAAAGACGAGCATTAGGAATTGTGGAAAGGAATACAAAGGTTAACACCGTTTACGTTTAACAACCGTAACTATATTTCCTTCCGATACATTAATTAACGCGAAGCCCTTGCGCGGACTCACGGTCGATTTGACTCAAGCGCGGACAGACGCCGGGAATGATCTACAAAGGCATAAGCCCTCCGACGCACGACCGATCACTTCGGTTGCCGGTACTCGAATAATCACTTCGCCTCGACCGCGTCGCAACATGCACGAACTTGCACGGCGACGGTTATTTCATCACGTTAACACGTGAACTTCGCCTGGTCAGCGAACCTGACCAATCGCAGTCGTCCGCGATCTCGATGTCGCTCGCACAGACGCTAACGCCCTTCGTCGGCGTGGTTACCGCGGCGCTCGTATGCAACTGGCGGCGCCAATTGCCGGGAAATATGAACGCGCCTTTCCATTTCTTACATAATATATATTATAAATTTTTGGCACGATTCTACAATTTGGGTGTTGGCGTGGAAAATTCTAGAGAAAAATGTATTTGATAATATCCTGAATGATTTATAATATGATATCAATGCTGTCTTGATATCTATATAACAGCGGCTGAGAAAAAGATGTAATGTGAAAAATACGTTTTTTATTTTTGATATTTTGGCAATGGGGCGAGAAAGGCATATAGAATTCTTTATAATGTTATGAGTTATACCTTTGGATTTTCCCTCGTCCAGATTAATTTTGTTTGGGGGCCGTTAAATCCCTTTTTTTCTGTTAGATCCTTTTTCAAAATTATGACGTGATAGAGCAATTTGGCAAACAGAATAGTATTCAGCGCCCAAAAAGCTATAAGAAACGATTATTTCCGTTATTTTGCATTTTTTTACCAGTATTATCATTGTACATCGATTACCATTGTTTTGTTCAGCTTTGAAGTTTAGCTGGTGATTTGTTTCAAAGGCTTCCATATATTTGAAGTTTGAAGCTTTGAACCTTCGAAACTTTGATACTCTAACCTTCGAAGCTTCGAAGAATCAAAATTATACAATTATTAACTTAATACGAGGGTCGTTTGAAAAGTCCGTGCAAAAATGAAAACTACTTAATTTTTTGGGATAAACCTTTTTTATTTTTTAACATAGTCTCTTTTTAGGCTTATACACTTCGTCCAACGCTGCTCTAGTTTGTTGATTCCTTTTGAATAATAGGATTTGTCCAAGTCTGTAAAATAGCCATTCGTTTCTGCAATCACCTCCTCGTTTGAATAAAATCTTTTTCCCGCCAGCCATTTCTTCATATTGGGGAACAAATAATAGTCCGAGGGAGCCAAGTCTGGAGAATAGACAGCTGCAAACCGTCCTTGCAACACTTCACACGATTTCGTTTTTGGTCAATCGTGAGCAATCGCGGCACCCATCTTGCGGATAGCTTTTTCATGCCCAAATGTTAGTGCAAAATATTATGTACCCGTTCATTCGAGATGCCCACAGCACTAGCAATCTCACGCACTTTCAATCTTCTGTCATCCATCACCATATCATGGATTTTATCAATGATTTCTGGAGTAGTGACCTCAACAGGGCATCCAGAACGTTCAGCCGCACTTGTGCCCATATGGCCACTCCGAAAATTTTGAAACCACTTATAAACTGTTTTAATCGAAGGTGCAGAGTTACCATAATGTTTATCAAGCTTCTCCTTAGTTTCCTGAGGCGTTTTGCCTTTCATAAAGTAATGTTTAATCAACACACGAAATTCTTTTTCGTCCATTTTTTGAAAATCACTCGCCTCCCTCGATTCAAACGAATGCCAAACACAAAGAAATAGACCGATCTGGCTGAAACTTGGTGTGTGTTCTTCCAAGAGATGCTACTAACTGAAAATAACCTCGATACGCACCAGTAGTGCCATCTCTCTGATTTTGCACGGACTTTTCAAACGACCCTCGTATAATAATAATAGTATTGCAATAAGCACACATTTATAAAGTTATATGACAAAATTCGAATACAATTTCCAATGTTGCAATTATGTTGTAAATATATATTTTTCGAAGCTTTGAAGCTTCGAAGTTAACTTCGAACTTCCGAAGCTTCGAAGATAACTTCGAAGGTTCGGAGTTAACTTTACGAAGCTCTGAAGACACCTTAAATTTTGAAGTTCAAGTTAACTTCGAAGCTTCGAATGATTTGAAGCTTCGAAGCTTTGAAGCTGTCGAACAGTAACAGCTCCACTTTGGGTGCTTTCCACTTAACGCTCACAACGCTTGTGAGCATCATTCTTCCTTGTTCAACATTTGACAAACAACAAGGATGAAATGATCTACGAGCGTTGCGAGCGTTTAAGTGAAACGCACCCAAATTTGAAGCGATAAATTGTTGACAATGTCTGTATTATCTCAGATACGGCTAATTTTTATAAATTCAGAAATGGCAGACATTCATTTCATGTGTGGCAGAACTGGCAGATAATTTTTAAGAAAAGTGGATATAGGACGTGGCGATCCAGTTGCATGGTCACTTTGCTCACCGGATTTAAATCAGAATTTATTTAGACTCTTATTTATGGGGACATCTGAAGAGCATGAGTTGACACATTGAATGAACTGATACAGAAAATAAACACTCTTGTCAGCAAATACGAAATAAAGTTGGAATTTTTTAACGTGTTTGACTTTCAATGACAAAGTGTAGTGTACCGAATTGTATGTCGAAATGAACGGAGGGCACATCGAAAATATCTGCTGTAGCTAAATTTATTTTTTATTTATTACAGCATATAATGCTTTATAAATAAATTGGTTTTTTTAATTAATTTTGATGTGTGATTCTCTGTTGGGAAACCAAATGTCGAAAAACGGGCCAAATGAGAGCCAAGCGCGGTTATTGGTGCTCAGTTATATATCAATCCTTTATTGCAAAATTCTCGTACGTTTCGGTCCTACAATTTAGACCATCATCATTATCACGTAACAAAAGTATCATCATCATCAAGTGTTTAGTTCGAAGACTGGTTGGACGCGTATCTCTATCCTTTCCTGTCCTGAGCTAACCTATGCATTTCCCTTGAAAGTAGAGCATTCTACGTCTTTGACTATTTGTGAGCAATAATCTAATCTGAGTCTATCTCTACCTCTTTTTATTCCTATCTCTGCCTCCAATATGTCGCGGACTAATCCTTCATGTCTCAGCAGGTGTCCTACATACTATTCTGTCTCTCCTACTCTTTATTGTTTTCCATATATTTCTCTTCCCCTTAATTCTTTCCAATACTTTCCTATTGTTAACCTTATCTGTCCACAGTATTCTTATCATGCGCCTATAGCACCACATTTTGAACGCTTCTATTTCTTTTCCTATCCGTTTCCGCCACTGTCCACATTTCGCATCAGTACAGTGCAAAACATATGTGCTCCATACGTACGTTCTTTAAAGTCGGGTTTTTAGATTTACTTTTCTCGAGCATAACAATGATTTTTTTTGTTAAATGCGACCTTGCTCTATTCTTTGTTTTATGTCCCTACATCGCTCTTACCATCCCAAGTTATTTAACGTCCCAGATAACAGAAATCCGCGATTTCTTCCAATTCCTCGCTTCTGATTTGTATTTTAATTTTAACTCTACTTTCGCGCCCCTTTTATACTAAGATTTTGATTTTCTTTTTATTAATTTTCATACAGTAACCCTCTGTCATAACCCGCTTCCATTTTATTCAAAGCCTTTTCTAATTCTTCTTTGCTGGATGCTACTACCGCTATATCATCCGCGAATCTAAGCATCTTAATCATTTGACCCTGATCATATTCTGAAAACTACACTATCCTTTATATTACATATTAATCGCCTTTTCGATATACAAGTTGAAAATTATATATAATAGTGATAACACGCATCCATGTCTCATTCCCTTTCCAATATCTACTACGTTCTTGATCAATTTCTATAACCGCCGTTTGCTCTTTGTACAAATTATGTATCACTCTTCTATCCCTATATTTTATCTCTACACTTTTAAGTATTTTGAACATTTTTTTCAATTTTACGTTGTTGAAAGCTTTTTCTAAATCTACAAATTCTATTCCTTCTTTTTTTCTATTGTATTCTCTATTGCTACCCGTAAGACTATAATGGCCTTGCGCGTTCCCCTATTTCGTCTGAACCCGAATTGATCTTCCCCTAATACTTCTTTTGTCCTTTTCTCCATCCTTCTTTGCATGATTCCCGTTAAATTTTTTGACACGTGGGAAGTTATACTAATTGTTCTGAAATTTTCGCATCTGTTTGCATTTCTCCTTTTTGGTAGAGTAACTATGATATTCCGTTTGTAATCTTTTGGAATCTTCCCGTCTCATATATAGAGCTAATTAACTTAAATAAACGATCTAGTACTTTTTTCTCCGCACCGTTTAGCACTTCTGCCTGCAATCCATCTATACCTAGCGCTTTTATTGTTTTTTAAATTTTGAATTTTAACTCTTTCCTCATTATAAAGTAACATAGGTTATTCAACTCAATACACTACTTTCCTTTTACAATACATCTCCAAATTCCTGTGTGTGTGTGTGTCTCCTATATACATAAATATTTCTTCCACCTGTCTGCCTTTTCCTTGTTTCCGATTAAGATATCTTCCACCTCGTTCCTAATGTTTTTACTACTAGGTTCTATTTCCCAAAAATTTTTCCTAATTATTTTATGCGCTTCGTCAATTTTTTCTACTTTAACTTATCCTACACCTCCTTACAATTATTATCAATTCATTGTTCTTTAGCTTTTATACACTGAATAATTTTCCACTTTTCCGCCTTATATCTTTGTTGCCCTACTTCATCTAGCCTATTCTTATATTTTCGTCTTTCCTCTATTAGACTTATAATATCTTTTGTTATTCATGGTTTTCTGCTTTCCCTTTGTTTATAACTCAATATATCTTTAACCGCGAAATCTAAACTATTTTTAATGCAGCTTTACTCTTCCTCTACGTTCCTAATACTACTTTCTCTCGCGTTTTCCAAAAACTCTTTCATCTTTTTCCTGAATTTATCCTCCGTATCAGGACCAGATGTTTCTTACTATTCCGTTTTTCCAGGAATTTGAATTTAAGATTAATTTTTATAACCACTATGCTACGATCATTATCTATGACCGGTATTTATAGTCGGATCTTATTTCAAGACCGTCTTAAGTAATGTCTTAAGATGCTAATATAGCTCTGTGATTGGTTCATGACATAGATCTTAAGATTTTACTTAAGATGGTTTTAAATATTAGATCCGACTATGAATACCGGCCTATGTCTGTTTCTGGATAACTTCTGCAGTCTCTAACTTGATTTTTAAACATTTGCCTAACAAGAATGTAATCTATTTGATACCTTTCTATGTCCCCCATTTTCCAAGTATAGCGTCGCTTTCTAACGTGATGATGGAATAGCTCGTTCGCCACAGTTAGATTATGTTTATTGCAAAATTCTATCGATCTAACTCCTCTATTGTTCCTATTGCCTAATCCGAAGAGGCCTATGTGTCTCTCTCTCTACCTTCTCCTACAGCTACTTAAAGTCTCCTATCATTACTAAATTCTCATGTTCTCTATTCCCTGTTCCCTATTCTATTTATCGTCCGCAGCCCCTTACACTATGTAATAAGGTAAACAGGGATGGAAAAGTTACTTTTTAAAAATAATTTATAGTTTGTTACTCGTTACCGAGTCAAAAAAGTAACTAGTTACCGCCCACACAGCACAGGGACATTCTGAGAACGATCTGAGAATATCACAAAAGTATATTGCGATATTCTGAAAACAATCGCATTACGTACTGCGATTGACTCAGTACATACTACGAACGTTCGAATGTCCGGGGTACCATCTCCCATAGAATTTCGCAGGAACGTCTATAGTTTGAGGGCAGTATCAGGAAATGATGAAAACGGGATGTTTTCAGTCGATCATTTATACACGCACACATACGCAGCCAGGCGCGCGCGCTCACATATAGATTAGGTTAGGTTATTAATTTCATAATTTTACTTAATCATAAAGTGATATTTTTATTTCTTAGTATTTATTACAATATAAATTGATGTTCTCATTAATATAAATTAATATGTGTAGTATATAATTAATAATAATATGTGTAGTATATATATGGAGGGGTTACAGCCATAGTGTAAGTAACTTTTCTCAACCTATCGAGTTGATTTGAGTTCATACATGCAGTCTACACATGCGGAGATATGTTCAAAGAGAAAAAAGTGATCAACAAATTGACTTACATCATCACTATGGCTTTAACCCTACATCTTGTGATCTTATACACTATACAGAGCATCGTGTTTGTTTTATCGCAAGGCCCGATCTACAATAAGGTTTTAAGCGCAGTAGCAGTACATCGTAAGATTAATAATATAATTAATAATGTGTAGTGTATATGGAGAGGTTACAGCCATAGTGCAAGTCACTTTTCTCAACCTATCGAGTTGATTTGAGTTCATACATACAGTCTACACATGCGGAGATATGTTCAAAGAGAAAAAAGTGATCAACAAATTGACTTATAGTAGCGTTGATTTCACTCAACAAAGGCACCGTCGAGATACAGTTGGGAAACTTGGAACTTGCGAGTCTGAAAACTAAAAACAGTTTTATATATTGACAAATACGACAAATAGAAAAACAATTGCATTAAATTACAACTCGTGAAACTATTCTGCTGACAATTTACAAGTTACCGTATATTGCGGAATGAACCGGTCACAAAAGATATTTAATGCATGCTAAAACGTTATGTGTGTTTAATAAAGCTTACCTGTCACGTATATCTCGTGCAGCGTAGAACAGCAGTAGGTGGACAACCCAGCCAGCAGGTTACAAATAATTGCAATTTGTAACTTTATTGTAGCGTTGATTTACTCAACAAAGGCACCGTCGAGATACAGTTGGGAAACTTGGAACTTGCGAGTCTGAAAACTAAAAACAGTTTTATGTATTGACAAATATATGACAAATAGAAAAACAGCTGTATTAAATTAATGCTAAAACGTTATGTGAAACTCGTAAAACTAATCTGCTGACGATTTAGAGGAGGTTAAGTGCGCGGACACGTCACGAGCGGTTTGGACCGCGCGGTTCCGCCCGCGGCACAAACCGCTCGTGTGCACGTCGCACGGTCTGTCGCAGCGGAACCGCGCGGACCACACCGCTCGTGTGCACGGATCTTTCGCGCGGATCTTCCGCGCGATAAAAACCGCTCGTACGTGTACGGTCTACCGCGCGGTCCAAACCGCTTGTGTGCCCACATCCTAACCCTAACTGCATATCAAATATATATTTGAACATATATCTTTTGATTACCTTTGATCTCAATCACCGCGCTTAGTAGTCCTCGTGTATTGCATCTTGCACTTGCATCGTCCGATCGTTGCCATGTCACCAGCTCAGAGTAGGGCTACCGGAAAAAGATCGATACAGGAATGACGTATACAGATAGCGCTGACATCGATACCATTTCAGTACTTCGAGTAAAACCTGAGAATATACGCGCGCGGTAGAAAGGCGTACGTATCGTTTCCGTATCTTGAGTCAATCCTGAGATTATACGCGCGCGGTATAAAGGCGTACGTATCGTTTCCGTACCTTTGAGTCAATCCTGAGAACATACGCGCGCGAAAGGAAACCGAATGATACTGTAAACGATATTATAGCGATGATCTCAGTATGTTACGGATGATCACAGTACAATGAGTATAACAATGGGATGATACGTATGATATCATGTGCTGTGTGGGCGTTAATAGTTACTGATTCTCAAAAGTAACTCGTTACTGTTACCGTTACTTAAAAAGTAACAATTTGTTACTTTTTTCTGTTTTTTTTTAAATGTTAAAACAAGATAACAGATTAAATAAAAAATTGACTTTTGTAATATTTTTTTGTTAAAGTATTAATAAAAGCAATAAAATTTTATTTTTTAAATTGCAAGAGCACAAAAAAATTGAGGAGAAAGATTTTATAATGCTCAAAATGCAAATAAAAAATTTTGGTTTTCTTTAAATTTAAGGATTATCTGGATCTAGAATATAGTTTGTTGTTATGCTAATACGGCTCTGTGATTGGTTTATATGATACCTTAAAACTATTCTTAAGACGATCTTTCTTAAATATAACAACGGACTATGAATATTGAGCGAAGGTTGAAGATTAAATATACGAAAATTATGTCATAAATAGATTCAAAATATAAAAAGTAACGATAAAAGTAACTGTTAAATTCGTTACCGTTACTGAAAAAATGTAACTACGTTACCTACCATTACAATTACAAAAAGAAGAAAGTAACGCCATTACCAGTCTGTTACCAAAAAAAAGTAACTGATGTAAGAGCTCATGCACAATAAGAGGAATAAGAAATAAGGAATAGGAATTCATAGTCGCATCTTATTTTAATACAGTCTCTTGAAATAAGGCCGGTATTCATAGTCGGATCTTATTTTAAGACCGTCTTAACTAATGTCTTAAGACGTTAAGACGGCTCTGTGATTGGTTCATGACATCTTAAGATTGTACTTAAGACGGTCTTAAATATAAGATCCGACTATGAATACCGGCCTAAGACACGACTATCAATTCCTATTCCTTGTTCCTTATTCCTCTCATTGTGCATGAGTCCTAACGGTAACGGCGTTACAAATAACGCGTTACTTTCCAACCCTATTAGATAATATAACTATACTTTTCGACGCTATTTTGGTTCCAAATGCTAAAGCATTGGCCTCATGGATTTACTTTGTTAATCTAATGACCTTAGTATCCCTATTTGGGTGCTGACGGTCAATTGTTTCCGAGATATTTTATTAATAAATTTAGTGGCGTCTTTAGAGTTGAGTTTATTAGGACACTAACATACGAGTATTTGTGACGTAATGGATATGGTAACTGCCTTATAATTTGTAGACTCGAGTTTAAATTCTACAATCAATTAATTTTTTTATATAATTGTTTTTTTATCATAAAAATAATTATTGTTAATATAGTAGTAGTAGTAAGATAGTGAGTGGTTCTAGTAGAGTCCCTGACGACACCTAGATCGTTATGATCCTTTGTATCTCCCCACTCTTTTATTTAGCTAGGTGCTTGGAGCTAGTCTAGAGCCTAGTACCAGGTTTACTAGATCTGTCACCCTTGCTCTTTCTAGATCCTGGGGACTTAGGTACATTCGTCCCTAGGTTTTGTATCTTTTGCATATAAGTGCCGGACAATGACACAATATATGCACGCTATCTTCTTTCTTGTCCCCGCATAAACGACACTCCTTTCGTTCCTCGAGTCCGAGATTGAATAAGTGTGCTCTGAGTAGCGTGACCTGTAAGCAGTTCTACTGCCACTCTCAGTCTCTGTTTGTTCAGCGCCAGTAGTTCTTTAGTTCTACTTGGTCTGATATTACTCATCAGAATCTTGGTCTGGCGGCAGGCCTTAGTTGCCTCCCACCTGTCCAAGTGCTCTCTATTCAGACAGCATCTGATATTCTCTTTGCCTACTGCAAAAGGTACTCCCGCCACTTGGCCAGATGGTGCTTCATTAGCTCCCTTCTTGGCCAGGTGTCTGCGGTTTCGTTGCCGGGTATTCTTTTATGCCCAGGCACCCATACCAAGGTGACCTTATTAGGTCCACTCAATTCGGTGGTTGTCTTTGCTAACGCTAGTATAGCTGCCCTGCTGTCCGAGCAGATGTTTATTCTCCTTCTTTTTGTGTTGTTTTCCAGAAGGTGTTCTGTGCACCTCAGGATAGCCAGTATTTCAGCCGTGAAGACTGTGGAGTGGCTTCCCATAGGAATACTCTCCCTATGGTCATCCTTCGGTCCATAAATTCCCGCTCCAAAGCGATTGTCAATACCTGATCCGTCAGTGAACCATAGATCTACATTGGGGTCTTTGGTCCTCTTCGGGTCCAGTCATTCTTTTCTGGTTGGTATCCATTTTTTTAAATGTTTTACCAACTGGTATCTCCTTAGAGTCCTATCTTGTTTTAGAGTGAAAGGTTGTTTCTGGAGGAGGCTGAGTTTCGTGTGCCCTAGACCTGTATTCCTCCATTCTTCCTGACACTTTAGTCTATATGCTGTGTTCCTGGCTGCATTAACTACTGCAAGGTCCAGAGGAGGCACACAGAGTGCTACCTCCAGCGCCCCTGTGGGTGTGGTTTTCATAGCCCTTACTGCCGCCCTTAGGTAGCTACTCTGTAGGCTTTGCAGAAGGTTCTTTGCCTCCACTTTCCTTGTCCTGGGCCACCAGATCACACCCGCATAGAGCAGTCTCGGTAATAGCACCGCCCTGTACAGCCATAAGGCTACCCCAGCACTGATGCCCCAAGACTTGCCCATGGCTCTTTTGCACATCCACATGCACGTGTAGAATTTTTTCCTGCTTTCTGTAAGGTGCAATTTCCAGCTAAGTTTAGGGTCTAGAAACAGGCCCAAGTACTTAACTGAATCCGTAAAAGGAATTACCTTTCTCCAGAACTTAAAAGGCTCAATAGGTTCTGGTTTGTATTTCATGGTAAAGGTCATTATATTGGTCTTTGACAAATTGACTGTCAGACCTTTGGCCTCACACCACTTTTGGACGATTTTTAGGGCATTGTTTATTCGATCCCTAAGTATGTTTAGAAAGAATCCCATAATCACTATAGCTATGTCATCCGCATAGCCACAGGTCAGGAAACCCTTCTTTTGCAGCTCCATTAGGAGGTCGTTAACGACAAGGCACCTAAGTAGGGGGGATAAGACTCCTCCCTGTGGGCATCCTTTGCCTGGTTTGCCACTTATAACAGTGTCGTTGTGCATGACCATTAGGTTCCTCCCCGCCAACATGTTCTCTATCCAGTCCACCAGCGGTTCCGGGACCCCATGTCTGATCAGTGCTTTTTTGATAGCTATGGTCGAGGTGCTATTAAAAGCCTCTTTGATGTCAAAAAAGATTCCAATAACGTATCCTTTCGCCTCTAGCTGTATCTCTATTTTGCCCGTCAGGTGGTGTAGAGCGGTCTCAGTAGACCTGCCCTCCCTGTAGGCATACTGAGCATATGCTAGGGGATGATCCCTTAAAAGTCCATCCTTGAGAAACCTATCAACCAATCTTTCTAGGGTCTTCAGAAGAAAGGATGTTAGGCTGATAGGTCTGTAATCCTTAGCCCTGATATGTCCATTCCTACCGGGCTTGGGTATAAAGACCATCTTGGTGGCTCTCCATGTCTGGGGGACATGTCTCAGAGCAATGCGTGCCCTAAAGATTTTGGTGGGCCTATCATTACTCCCATGATACAAAGACAAGGGTATGCTTACGCGCATATATAAATCACGTGACGGTCAACGGCCAATCAGAATTGTCACCATTCTACGTCATCATTATGCGGTAAATTCGAAGTTACTATCATTTCTTTACAATACACAGTATAGAAAGTTACTATTTTGCCATTGTTTAGACGTCATTGCATAAAAGTTATACGTTATACAAAAGTTATACATTATTGTAAAATTTCTATAATGTAGTACATACGTTAATACGAAATACTTTACTAAGATGTGGGATACAAAGTATATATTTGAGGTTCTTTGACGGCTAAATTGTATATATATATATATATATATATATATATATATATATATATATATAATAATATTTTATTAATAAAGTATACTTTTTTTTATCAATAAAGTATTAAAATTGTTAACAGTGTTAATTAAATAAATAATAAATATGTAAATGAAATGGGCAATAAATTAATTTGATAAATTATTATTTAAATAAAAATGTATAAAAAGCGAAATTAAGGGATTAAGAAATAAAACATTAAATTAAATAATTTAATATTGAATTAATAAATTTTAAAATAATAATTAAAGAAATGTATTCCAGGGAAAAATGAAACAACAAAGATGTGTATTAAAATATTTTATTGTTAGTAAATTTTACTAATTTCCTTCTTCTATTTTTTTTTCTATTGCTTTCACATATCTGCCGAGATTAATTACACGAACTTGGATATATGTTCGTGTTTGAACGAGGCACAATAAATAACATCGCGTGGTAGTTGAATTGGTTGTATTTTGTCATGTATAATATCAGCCAATTTATTAAATATTAATTGATCTTTTCGAAGATTTGATCCGTGATATTTTTCGAATTCGATATTCATTATTCGCGCAATTGCTATCATATCTTCTGAGGGGTACATACATTTACCGCGAGAAATAAATTGTATCCAATCTCCGTTGTTTATAGTCGGCATTTCTCGAGTTTCGACTCGAGAAATGCAGCCATATTTCGAGCCGAACCTGCTCGAACCGTTCCGGAAACAGTCGAGTATGACGTAGTATGGTGACATCCCCACTATTCCGTATTTCTGCGCAATGGGTTACCACCAAGTGAGCATACCCTTGTCTTTGTATCATGATTACTCCTAGTCCCTTCTGAAGAAGTATGGGGTGCATACCGTCCGGTCCCGGAGCCTTATAAGGCTTAAAGGAACCGACCGCCCCCTCCACTGCCTGTGGGAAAACCACCTTTGCCGCCAAATCCCATGCTCTGGGTTTGTATGTAGCCCTAGGCTGTCTTTAGCTTTGTGTGTCCGAGGAGAACTTCTGAAATCCCAGGAAGTGGACCTCCAAGAGATGGTTCGTAGTCTCCCCGGTTGATTCGGTGAACTCCCCACTAGGTAGCTTGAGACAGCTCCACTGTTGGTTGTTCTCTTTGCAGAGGATTCTACACAGTCTGGATGCTTCTGGAGCACTCTCGATACCTGCACAGAAATTCCTTCACCCTATTTTTTTTGCGTTAACTATTGCCTCTTTGTAGGCACGCTGAGAGTCCCTGTACTTTTTCCAGGCTCCCAGCGTCCAATTTTTTAGCTTTATTGAAGAGCCTTCTCCCCTCAGCCCTGAGCTTAGATAGCTTTATTCCACCATGAAATTTTGGTTGAGGCGTTCTTTAGCTCCAATGGACAATTCATCTTGAAGGATTCCCTGATGGCATCATTCATAAAGTCCGACGTCAATTCCAGGTTCTCCTCCTTCGTGTGAAATCTGGTAGGACATTTATTAGCCGATTTGCAAGGTCGGCCCTAAAGCCCTCCCAATTTGTTTTCTTGGGGTTTCTCCCCCACTTATCTTCCTTTTGTACTTGCACAAGGTCAAAACGGGTCTTTCTGTGGTCGGATCCTGAAGGTTCATTTGAGACTCTCCATCCCGCCACCAGATCCACCATGCCTTTTGTGCATAAGGTGATGTCTATCACGTCCTGTCTTCTGGAGTCCAGGAAGGTTGGTTCCGTTCCTTTATTTAGGAATTGCAAATCAGTGTTCATAACAAAATTGAGTAGGCTTTCTCCTCTCGGGTTTATGTCTGTGCTTCCCCACACTAGATGATGGGAATTTGCATCACACCCCAAGGGTAGGTCTAGCCCTCTCTCTCTCTCGCATAAGTCACTAATTTTATTATGTTCCTCTGGGGGGCGTTCTTCCGAATCGTAGGGCATATAAACAGACCCCACTATCAGATCCCTAACCCCACCATCGGCCATCTTCAGTTTCAGTTTTACAGCGACTAGGTCGCCGTCACTGAATTGTGGTAGTAGGCAAGCGTCTAATCCTTTTACCACAATGCAAGCCCTTGGTCGGTCCGCATTGTCGGCTTTAAACAACTTGCCACAGCCACCTAAGTCCTTAATGTGGCCTTTGATGACCCATGGTTCTTTGATAAGAAATAAGTGCTTTGTGTGCATCTCAGCTGCGCACTTGGCCAATACTGCCGAGGCGCTTTTGCTGTGATGCAAGTTAATTTGTATGAAGGAGATACCCGAGTCCGCCATTTCTAAGCAGTACCCGCTTTATCCGCCTTCTTACTCGGCGCCTTTCCGCAGTCACTTCCCGGCAACTTGACCGTCGCCTGGCCGAGTCCGCAGAAGGGTTTAAAATTGAGTGCTTTAAGAGCCCTCATCGCTCCCTCCCCAATAAGAGCCGCGAAGTGGGTGCTCGTGGCATCCCTACTTTCGCTGCCCCTCGCGACCACCCAGTCCGCGGCCTGGAGTCCTTCATTTTGCCTGTCAAGTAGCTCTATTGCTACCTTAACAGGCAACTTGGGGTCGTCCACATGCACTACGACCCGATGTCGCTTTGGCAGCTCATCGAGCCGCAGCGCACGCAGCCGGACCTCGTTTAAATTTATTTCCGAAGTTAGGCTTCGAAGCCACCCTTTAGTCTCTTTATCGGTGCAGTTAAAAATAACCGC
The DNA here is from genome assembly GCA_030770355.1 of Harpagoxenus sublaevis. NCBI lineage: Eukaryota > Metazoa > Arthropoda > Insecta > Hymenoptera > Formicidae > Harpagoxenus > Harpagoxenus sublaevis. The sequence continues at coordinate 167,955 of JASTWR010000248.1, forward strand.
CTTGTCCCTATCCACGGTGCCCTTGAAAGTGGGAGCTTTAGTACCCTTCGCAATGCCAAGAATACAACTCCTCACCTTTTCCTTTAAGAGGACTACCTCGTTGTCGTCCAACCTGCGTTCAGGATAGTCCATGGGAACCATGGTCACCCTAACCAGGCCGGATGTTGTCTGGGCAAAAGTTCTTTGATCGACGGCGATCTTAGGCCTTTTGCTCGGCTGTGCAGTACTGGAAGGACTGGGTGTGCTGTGTTCCGACCTGAGTCGTTTGCACGACCCAGCAGACACGCGCTCCCCCGTCTCCAGCATTGCCACAGGTGCAGAATTTGATTCGGGGATAGGCTTTTTATCCCCACCCTTCTCCTCCATCTTCCTCTGCTTTCTATAGCGGCGACGCGCCCCTCCACTAAACTTTTTAATCCGGGTTTTACCGACTTGTGGCTGGACCTTATCCGGCTCTTCCTCCAAGCCGCCCGGTCTAAGTTCCTTTGGTCGTTCGTCACCTAAGGTGGCCACGCCCTGGAGGACCTCTGTGAAATCATTTTTAATGTTTTTGTCACCTATTTTATTCCCATGAGTACCGCCGGTCGCGCGATTTCACCCAGGCAGAGCCGCGATTGCCCGGGGCTTGGCTAAATACTCCTGGAGGGCGCCCGGTATCCGGGAGGCACCGTTTGCGACGCAGCACTCCCTGCGCCACGCAGCCTTCAGCACGGTTGCACACACCTTGGCTTGGGTGGTTCCTCTTAGTCGGTCGCACCCGGCTACACCCCTGAGCGGGTAAACCCCGCGCGCGACCTTAAGCCCCTCCATCCGCCTCAGCGCGGCCACCCGCAGCCCCCGTGCGCGCCGGGTCCGCCGAGCGATCCCGTCGTCCCCAGCGCCCCGCTGACCGCGTGCGCCCTCCCCGAGGCTACGGCAAGGTGGGAACCCGTCGGGGGAATTGTTGATATAAAAAATATATAAATTATTTTGATATAAAAAATGTAGATATATTATATAGATAAATTATATTATAAACAGTCTTGATATAAAATATCACATATAAATAAAATAATTATGAGGCAGTTACTATATCCACGACGCCACAGATACTCATCTGTGAGAGTGTCCTAATAAACTCTACTCTAAAAAGAGCCACTAAATTTATTATTAAAATATCTCGGAAACGGCCGTTGGCACCCAAATAGCCTATAGGGGTATCATTACATTCGGAGGAATTTTCTCTGCAATCCTGCTAAGTTTCGTCAAAATCGGCGGAGTTCAGTTCTGAGCCTTCCCTTGTTAAATTTTGTAAATATTTACTACATGTATTTTTTCAATACAGTAATTATTTGCTAATTGTATTGAAAAAAGGATATTCACTTTAAGCATATAGGATTTAAGCCTATTTTGTTATTATTATATTTTATTCTTTTTTAATTTTATTTCTGTATATATTCTCAGGTGTCATCCTGATGTGAACTTACCACCACCGTTAAATCAAGTAGTAATAGAAAATATGTTAAGATTGCCTGGACTCAGCGCAGATTCGTTATTACAAGCCGTTAAAGGAAATACTTTTGATCATGTATCAGCTATATACAATTTACTTGTTGACCGATTAGAACCAACAATGCCTAATTTACCCAGTATCCAAAGTATACCAGGTGATTACCTACCAGATGGTGCACATCAATTAGAGAAGGTAACTATATTATTTTTGAAAAAGAAACAGATATTTGGCTTATTTATCTTTAATTTTACAAGTACATATTTGAGTTGTACAGTAAATTGCATAACTGAGAGGTATACTAATAAATTATACAAGTTATATTTTTAATGTTTTATATGAAAGATATAGATATTAGTTATTGATTAAACCTTAAGAACTTGATTGTCTGTTTTTGAGATCTCAAGTACTCACGATTAGGCGGTTCACTACTCATGCGTCATTGGTGTATACACTTGGTTCGAGACACTATCATATGTGTCTTGATAGATCCATTAAAAATTATGTTTTATTTATTTACATAAGGATACAAGATATAAGATGTGATTTAATACGAGTGAGATATATTATATATTTACCGAATAGATATAAATTTTAAAATGTTTTCGACAATAATATAATAAATTTTTTAACTTTTACAATTTACTGTGCAAATCAAGAATTTTAAGTTTGCAAATAATTGAAAAAAGATTATATATTTTATTCTTTCCTTATATTTAATTATGTGTATTAATAAATTTGTATTGTTGTATTCTTTTTTTACAGTTTGGTGAAACTGAAGCTGAAACAGAAGAAAAAAGTGGTCTTTATTTGCCACCTGGAACATCTTACCATACAACAAGAAGACATACAGTTGGTCCTGGTGATGCAGTGCATCAGTCTCCTTCATCATATCCTTATAATCACATGTCAGGCTATCAAACTTTACGGCCTCTTCCTATTCTTCAGTGTAATTTGGATCCTCAAGTTTTACCACATACGAATTTACCATTAAATCTTCCCTTAGTTCAACATCAGCCACCACAAAATTTCCAAATAAAGGATCAACATTTATTGAAGCCGCCTCCTGTAATGGGTGCCAGTAAGTTTTATCAAGATGAAAGATATTTTAACCCTGGAACACTACACTGCGTGTAGCACATATATCTACTGGATATGGCCATACATCTACCAAATGGCAGATGAGACTGTGCAGCATGGCGAGTCGTAGAGGGGAAACAAAAGTTTATTTATCTTACCACTTCAATTCCCTAACTTTCATTATATTTCAGAAACGGCGGACATTTTAATAACAAATATGGGTGTACTGAACCCAGTGTGGTGTTCTAAAACTTTTGTTTAGACCTAGATTCTCATTTTTTAAAACAAAGTTACAGCTGTTTAAAATTTGCTTATTTTTTAGAAAATTTTTTTTGATCCCTTAATTATTGGCGGAGTGTTTTTTGTTTTGACTCTAACATAAATGTGAAATATGTTGCATTCATATTTTTTGATGATCTTATATTAATATTTTTACATATATATGCAATGCATATAATAATGAGATAAATTAATTAATGCAAAAATACAGTTATATTAAAAGTATATAATTTTGGAGGCAGATTTTAAATACGGGAGGACGATAAAATTCTTTTTTTGTTCTGAGCTTTTGATATCGTCTCTGTTATTATTCCTCGTGGATTATATTTTGTTAAATTAAAGCTTTTCTATTCTCAAATTAATATGTCTAAATATCAAGTCCACGGGGTATCCGTTATCAAGCAGGATATTGATATAAGTTTTTAGTGAAAAACAAGGATGAGACATTATTTGATTGTAGAATGTTATAATTTGCAATGCTCTTCCATCTTCTCCTTTTCGTTCTTTATCTATTTTTCTTTTTTATTTTTTATCCATTTCTTCTTCTATCTTGTCTTTCTCTCTTTCCTTGTGCATATACGTGTGTTTGCAAATGTGTTTATAAGTAAGAAATTGTTGTATAATTTTATAAATATGTATATTAACATTTATTTTATTATTTTATTACAGAGATTAATTTTATACTTGAAAATTTTTATTTTATTACTTTAGTTTGCATATAATTAATATAAATATGTTATTTGTTTACTGTATACTGTATATGTTTATACAGCTGGAGGGTTTGGTAGAAGAGCTTCAGATGGCGGAGCAAATCTTCACATATTTCATCAACAACATAGTAATACTAATAATGATGAAGATAATGGTTGGAGTCAACCTGGTAGCAGGGAACAATTACAACCGGTAAGTAAATTATATAAATATATCCCAAATTTAATTCAAATTAATATAAACAATGAAATATTACAACACATAAAGAATAATGAAATAAAACTGCAATTGGATGTAAATTAAATAATAATTATCAAATATATTATAATTTTTATCTTTAATTTTTTAGTTAATTTGAAGCTAAATTTTTGCAATTTTAGTTTATTTTTTGGATTTTACGAAATAGTACGACTTTATTATTATAATTTTAACAAAGAGATTTGCTGTAAATAAAAAAAATGTATAGAGAATATAAGTTACCTTATATTTCTACTAGAGTATCTTAGAATAACCCTATGTAGAATGCGCACTAGGAGATTCTTGGTACCAAACAAAACAATTTTACGGTTACCAAAATTCTGTTTGAATGATAGTTTTTAATGAAGACTATTTAAAGTTGTCCAATTAATATATTATAGTTTTTGAATGAGATATTTAAAGTTGTTTAGTAGCTATATGCAAGTCAGGAGCTGCATGTGAGCTGAAAAATATTATCTTTATTTTTAAGTTTGGTAGAAATTAAATATTTAGGGATAATAGGTGATTAATTTATTGGACCGTATGTTCTTCCGAAACGACCAAGAAGGGATACTTACTTATGTCGAATTTTTGATAGGAAACTTATTAAACATATTTAAGAATTTACTACTACATATCCGTGTAGATATACAGATATGTATGTATATGATATAGTTTTAACATAATAGTTAGTACATTATTTTACAACAGACATGCGAGACATTGTCTTAACACAGTTTCTTAATTCTTGAATTTGTCGAGGTGGTCTTATATGGTCACCAAAGTCTGTTTCAAATCCATTAGACTATTTTTTATGGGGATATTTGAAAGGACTTATTTATAAAAATTTTATGGAAATCGTAAAAGACTTATTGTTAGAAGAACTTTGAAATTGTAATTATTATACCAAAAATGCTTTAATGTGATGCGCAGGAAAATTATTCACAGAGCAATAATATTCGCATACAAATACAAGGCATGCATTTCGAGCATTTGCTATAAATAATATTTCATTAACTTTTTCAAGGCCTTAAATACTTTTAAAATATTAAAATAATATTAAAAAATTATTTATATGTTTAAGCATATTATTTTATTTTTAGTTGTTCTTTTAGTGGCATTAGTAAGAAATTCTTTTGTAACATATAAGTACTATTCAAAATAGTAGTATGTTTAGATATTATGCATAGTTGTATAATAAAATCTTTAATGAGGTTGAATATAAACAACCTGTATGACTCATGTGATATTTTACCGCTGTACGTCTTTCATAACTCGTGCGCAACTTATTAGTACGCTTAGATAACTTTAAATAATTCTCATTTAAAAACTATTACTTGAACGGAATATACAGGGTGGACCAAATGAGTCTATAATGGGAAAAATCTCGAAATAGAGGTTAGATACAGCAAAATGTTTCAGACAAAAGTTGTATGGTCTAAAGGGGGACATAAAATGGTGGCAATGATTTGACTTTGGATGGTCGTTTGAAGCTCACGTAAACGTCACCTTCAATTTTTTAAACGGAACCCCCTATATTGTAGTATATCGTTTGAAAGGGCATAAAATAACAAAAATTTTGGTGCAAACCAGAGGTCGATACGTTGACCCGTTCGGCAGTTATTTAGGGTAAAAAATTGACTTTTTCCAACTTTGACTTTAAATAACTCCCGAACGGATCAACGTATCGACCACTGGTTTGCGCCAAAATTTTTCTTATTTTATGCCCTTTTAAATAATATACTACAATATTGGGGGGTTTCATTTCAAATTTTTGAGTTGGAGTCCTCTGGGACACTAATAAATTTTAAGTAAAACCCTCATATTGTAGTATACCGTTTGAAAGGGTATAAAATAAGAAAAATTTTGGCGCCAACCAGAGGTCGATACGTTGATCCGTTCGGGAGTTATTTAAAGTCAAAGTTGGAAAAAGTCAATTTTTGACCCTAAATAACTCCCGAACGGGTCAATGTATCGACCTCTGGTTTGCACCAAAATTTTTGTTATTTTATGCCCTTTCAAACGATATACTACAATATAGGGAGTTCCGTTTAAGAAATTGAAGGTGACGTTCACGTGAGCTTCAAACAACCATCCAAAATCAAATCATTGCCACCATCTTATGTCTCCCTTTAGACCATACAACTTTTGTCTGAAACATTTTGCTGTATCTAACCTCTATTTCGAGATTTTTCCCATTATAGACTTATTTGGTCCACTCTGTATGATAAATGTGATAAAAATGAAAAGTTACTATATTTAGTATCAAGAATCTCCTGGTGTATTCTGGCAAGCGATTATTCTTGAATATCTTGTATATACAGGGTTTACCAAAAAAGTATGGAAACCCCTAAATATTTTGAAAAGTACGCATTTTAGAAAAAAATGTTTCAGACAAAAGTTGTAGGGTTTCAAGTAACGCATTAAATAGTAATATTAGTGTGACTGCAAATAACTTTGTAAATGCCAGGTAAAAATTACTTTAAAATTTTTATATAGAAACCTCTATTTTTGATTGCATATTCTTATCGCTTACCTCGAGAGCTTTTCAAAACATTGCAATTAAGCAAATTTAAAGTACGACCGTATATAAGATAATAATCATTAATTAAAGGAAACGCCATAATCGGTCGGGACTGGATCTTGGTTGTCCAATAAAATTATTCGTGAATTTTAAGTACAAATCATCACTCTAGTAAACCACGCGCCGTTACTTACAGACTTAAATGTAGCCACAACTAAAGCTAGAAAGAGTACCTACTCTCACACAATTAATTTAAAAATCAATTTAATCGTCCACTAACACTCGTTAGTATATTCGAAAAAGGACGGGATATGTATAGAAGGATATAGGGTAATAAAGAAAATGTTGCAAAAAATAACACCCCAGCCAGGATTCGAACCTGGACCTCCCTGCTTTCCGGGCGGGCGTCTCACCTATTCGACCACTGAGGGTGCATTCGGGGAGCACGCTATTAGCACAATTATGGTCCAAAACTGTTCGAGGAGACGCTTTGTGGCGCTATGATATACGATGATGACGTTACTCTAAAGGCAGCGTGACGTCATCACTCGCGCTATTTTCGCTATTATTTTCGAGGTGAGGCACGAAATGCTATTGGCGCTTATTCTCTCCTCGAACACTTGATTGCGTATAGGGGCTGCTTTCAGAATACTGCAGATAACGAAACGTAACCAATGTCAATTCCAACAATGAACCAAGGACCAAGTAAAGTTGAAATTAATCTGTTTGATGAAGAAAATGGAATAAATTATTCTATCAAATTGTCTCCAGAAGATGCTGCGCGTGTAAATAATGGTAAATAATTGATGATACAGGTTGTGTAGGTAGTATTCAATTTGCTGTGTAATTATGATCAAATAAAAGTTGTAGGTAAAATAATGGCATAAAACTCAATAAATAAAGTTAAAATAAAAAACTTGTTTGTTATTCATACTTGGCACTCGCACACCTCGCATCATCGGCCATATTGCAATTTTATTCTAAAGCTGCGTTCGGGGAGCTTGCTATCGCTATCGCGCTATTGGCTCCCCGAACGTAGTTTATAGCGTTTGCATTTATAGCGTTGATAGCGTCTCCCCGAATGCACTCTGAGGCATGTGGTGATATTTATCGCAACAAACTATTTAACTGAGGAAGAACGTCTTTTATCGGCGACGTATAAGTTTGTTGCGATAAATATCACCACATGCCTCAGTGGTCGAATAGGTAAGACGCCCGCCCGGAAAGCAGGGAGGTCCAGGTTCGAATCCTGGCTGGGGTGTTATTTTTTGCAACATTTTCTTTATTACCCTATATCCTTCTATACATATCCCGTCCTTTTTTGAATATACTAACGAGTGTTAGTGGACGATTAAATTGATTTTCAATTTAATTGTGTGAGAGTAGGTACTCTTTCTAGCTTTAGTTGTAGCTACATTTAAGTCCGTAAGTAACGGCGCGTGGTTTACTAGAGTGATAATTTGTACTTAAAATTCAAGAATAATTTTATTGGACAACCAAGATCCAGTCCCGACCGATTATGGCGTTTCCTTTAGTTAATGATCACTACAATTAAGTAATTTTTTATTAAATACTTTTCAAGTTACGGAGCTTGAAAGCTACGATACCGCCGGCATCAGCGTTACCCAAGATGTACCGCGTGGAGGTTGCATGGTCGGATTTACATTAGCAAAGTTGTAAATAACAATACTTTTGTGATTGAAGTTCTTAATTACTAATTATTTTACATAACTTCAATTTAAATTAAGTTTAAGTACAAATGTTTTTCGGAATTGTAATTAAAGTCGTTCAATTACAAATACATTTTGAAATTGTAATTAAACTCGATTTTTATTACAATTAAAAAAGTGATTATTTACATTTTTTTAAATTACAAATTTTACAACCTTGATTTACATTTTTTTTTTGTATTTGAGTGTTTTAGAGTAAATTCTGAAAGTGATTTCCATTGACTTCTTGACAGTATGCCAATCTTTGATAGAACGCAGAAATAGCTCTACGATTTGATTCAGCAGGTATCAAGGCTGCTTCATCCCTTATTCGCTGCCTCAATTCTTGGATATTTTGATGTTTTGTTTCGTAAACCTTACTCTTCAGATAACTCCAAAAGTAATAATCAAGAGGAGTTAGTTCTGGTGACCTAGGTGGCCAACTTTCCCCACCCTCATTTCGGTTCCTTCTTCCTATCTACCTTTGCGGGAAAACTTCATTTAAAATTTGACGTGGCCCTGCACCAAAATGAGGCGGAGCTCCATCATGCTGAAACCATATTTGCTCAAAGTTATTTGGAAAAATATTTAGTATGGCTGAAATTATTTCATCTACAAGTAATCTCTCGTACCTATGAGCATTGAGGTTTTCCTCCAAAAAAGAATGGCCCTATTACATAAGCGTCTATCATGCCGCACTATACATTTATTTTTTGTGGGTATTGTGTATGACTTTCCCGCACCCAATTCGGATTTTCATCTGACCAGAGACGAAAATTTTGATTATTAACCTCTCCCGTCAATGTAAAGGTTGCCTCGTCTGTGAAAACAATTTGATAGGGAAAATTGGGCGAAACATCTATTAGGTCCATCATTCTTGCACAGAAGAGTATACGACGCTCATTATCTCCGTCTTGCAATTCTTGAACATATTGCAGTTTGTATGGATGTAATTTATTTTTTCTTAAAATTCTGTGTACGGACATGGGAGCAATGTCGTGAGCTTGAGCTGCTCTATTAACAGATGTATGGGGATTTTTAATAAAAGTCTGCAGAACATCAAGTTTAATTACAATTCCGAAAAACATTTTATACTTAAACTTAATTTAAATTGAAGTTATGTATTGTAAAATAATTAGTAATTAAGAACTTCAATCACAAAAGTATTGTTATTTACAACTCTGCTAGTGTAAATCCGACCGTGCAACCTCCACGCGGTATATCTTGGGTAACGCTGATGCCGGAGGTATCGTAGCTTTCAAGCTTTGTAACTTGAAAAGTATTTAATAAAAAAAACTTCAATTCAAAGTATATTGTGCACCTTTCGATTTTACAAGCCGTTTTTTAAGGAAACAGTCCCAAAACCTTTACAAGCATATCATTCCCTCCTAGCCTGGCGAACATTGGGCGACCTTACACAACCTGGTACCCATCCCACCCCTTACTTCTCCCTATTCCCTCTGGTCCTCTCCTCTGACTTCCCTCTTCTCTCATTCTCCTGGCTCAATCCTTCTTGCTGACTTCAATTCCCTAGTTCCATTTCCCCTTTCTATCCTGCCGCTCTTCTGCTCCCTGTCCTTTTCTCTCTCCGATCCTAGCTCCCTGCATCAGAAAACAAAACCGGACAAAACAAAACAAACCGAACAAAGCAAGACATCACAAAAGGAAGTCACCCTAAGCCCTCTCTCCTTCTTTATAGTCTCTAATCTACTTTCTTCATCTTCTTCAATCTACCTTCCGTCCTCCTACTTCTCTCTTTTCTACCCTCCTCCTTCCCTTCTAATCTTTCAGTCTCCCTCCTCTCCTTTCATCTCACTCTTATCCTCTCTCCTTCACCGGAATCTCCCTCTCAAACTGCCTCCTCTCCTTTTCTCTCTTCTTATCCTTTCTCCGCCTGTTTCTCTTTTATCCGCTCCTCCATCTTTCTTTGAATCCAATTTCCTTTCTCTGCTTCTCCTTTTTCTACTCCCCTCTTTTCCTCTTTCCTCATGCTGCTGCTCTCCTCCCCTTCTTTCTCCGCCAGTTCTCTTCTTCCTTTAGACCCTCCTTCATTCTTCCATAGCTCTTTCGCCCCTTATAACCTCCTCCATTTCCCCCCCTCTTCATCCCACTTTATCTCCCTTCCATCTACCTATAGTCTCCTGTTTGTCATTGGTGCCGACCTTCCCTTTTTCCTCTCTTCCCTCGCTTTCCCCCCCAGCCTGTACCTATACGCTCTTTCCTCCATCGTCAGCTCCTCGTCCACTCCTACTTCCCATTTCCTCCAAATTTCTCCGCTTCTTCTAATGATATCTTCTTTATCCTCTTCCTCTTCTAATTCCACAAAAAAGACCACCATCCCTCCTTCTCCTAATGTTTCCACCACTCCTCTTACCGGCACCTCTCTTTCTAGTAGATTTTTTATTATCATGTCTAATATTTTTCTTCTTTCCTACGAGCTATCTCCCATTATTTTTTTCCAGATTAGACACCTCTTCCTTTTTTCGCTTTCCTCTCTCTCCTCTCCTTCCTCTCTTTCCTCCCTCCCTCTCTCTCTCCCTCCTCTCTCTTCTTCTTTTGACTTCTTCTGCTCTACTCTCCACCTTCCTCCACAGCCTGTCATCCTCTGCTTCAAACTTCTCCTCTCTTCCTCTCCTCTCCTCCTCTTTCTTCCTTTCTTCAATCTCGAACTCTTCTTGGCTCTTCCTATTCGGTCCCGTGCTGCACCTCCACACCCATTGCCCCTTTGTTCTCCTCTCACTCTCATTCTCTATCCATCTTTTAATTTTTTCTTCTCTTTCTACTCCTACCTCTGTCCTCACTCTCACCTCCGAGCTCGGCTCTGCTGCTCTGCTCCTCCATCTCCCCACTCCATCCAGCCTTCCTGTCGTTCTCTTCTCCTCCCTTCTCTATTCTTCTTCGCTTGACATCTCATCCCACCAATCTTTCTCTTCACTTTTCTCAACTCTGTCCTTTTTAGATGCTCCTTTCTCTCTCTCTTCCATCTCCTTTACTCTACCTTCCGCATCCTTCTTTCCTTCCTCCCGTTCCTCTTCCCCATTCCTTGTCCTTTCCTCTCTCCCTCTTTCCTCTTCCTCCAGGCTCTCTTCTGTCTTCTCTGCCATCCCTTTCCCCTCCAATAGGTCTCGTATGCTTTCCTTCATTTCCCTCCTGCCCTCCTTCATTTCTTCCGCCATCTTCTCAATCCGTTCTAACCTTTCTTCCACCTTTATCATCCACGATTTTACCTCTTTCATTTCCTGTTTCACTTCTTGTATTTCCCGTTCTACTCTCTTCATCCCCTTCTCCGTTTTCTCCATCCTGTCTTCCTGCTTCGCCCTTGATCCGCTTTTCGGCATCCTTCTCGCTTTCCCTCAGCACTCGTAGTAACTCGCGTACACTGAAAAATCAAAAAGCTATTATTACAAACTTTATCCACTACCAGGTTGCAGCCTTTAATCTTTCTCTCTTCTTACCGTCTCTTTTCTCCTCTCTCCGCTTTCCTCAGTCTCTATTATAATCCTTAAATTCGCAACCACTTTCCTTACCATTCGCATGTGCCTCTTTCCTAACTTAACCGTCTCCACCATGTGCTACCCGGCACTTGCTGCTAACCCTTTTCCGGCGGTCACCGCGGCAGCGCCGCTCCGCTAATCTCTTTCCGCGCCCTCTCTACTCATCCTCATTCGCAGATAACGTGCTGCCGTCGGTACCACTGGTCTCCGCCTTGCCATCTGCTCTTGCTGCCTGCGCACATGTGCACCTGCCACCTCCTCACTGTCAGTCCCTGCCTGCCTTCCTCGGCTGTCTTTGTCATGTACGCGAGTGTTCCGCTTACCTCCGGCCCCAGCACCGTCACCCCTCTGGGTCACTTATATCACTCTACCTTCAAGTTGCACGCTCCTGCGTGCTCCTGCGCCGCGCTCCACTGCCGTCCGTCCCTACTGCCCCTCCCTCTCCTCCGACCACCTGTCTTTTCCTGCCTTATCCTAACCTCCAAATCTTCCTCTGGATATTTTCCTCCGGTTCTCCCATCATACTCCTTCTCACAGAACATATACAATTAGAAGTGCAAGCTCCTTTGTAACGGTGGAAACACGAAACGCCGCGCGATCGACGCGATTCAAGTGGTTCGGCCCTGTACTACGTTCTATATCTATAGCTACTAGCTGTATCTATAGCTACTAGCTGTGTTCCGGAACACGGCCTATATGAACTGTAAATAATATAGAATAATATATGTTAATAAATAATGTTATTTTCGTCATTAAATGAGGGAATGCGCAATAAAGAACATATTAATTGCATATAAAATGAAATACATTTTTATTTCAAAATTTATAACATGAAATACATTTCTATTTTAAAGTGTGTAACATATAATTACATTTCAATTTCAAAGTTTAACATAAAATACATTTTTATGTCAAAGTGTGTAACATAAAATACATTTTTATCTCAAATAAAGTGTATAATAATAGACATTTTAATTTCAAAGTTTAACATAAAATACATTTTTATGTCAAAGTGTGTAACATAAAATACATTTTGATTTCAAATAAAGTCTATAATAATAGAACACATAACAGAATATACGATTCTATAATAAGTGGGAAAAAGAAACCGTACAATTAAAGAGTTCGAAAACCAAATATATAAAAGAGAAACTAAAAATGCAAATAAGCAGAAAATGCAACTAAATCACAATTATTTAAATTGCTTGGTTTTTTCAATTTTCAATCAATAAATGGCTATAGTGGCGGATTAATGGCTACATGTCGCGATGTACACATCAGATAGCTAGTTTACTGCAACAACTGCACTCGAGAAAATTATTTTAGTATCTCTAGATCTGTTATAAAATATAGCGCATTTACTAACGCACTTCTCCGAACACGAATTGATTAATAATTATTTTGCATCCCTGATTCTATAGCAAAAGATTGCATGCACAATTGCATTACAGAATAAATATACGATTATGGGCATGCGAGTAAACTAGACGTTTTCAAAACGTGACGCGTCAATATTTATATGAGTGTCGGCATTGGCAATGATCTCTACCTTCCCGTCCGTATCGTTCACTGTTCTGACCGCATCCAGATCTTGATGCTTCTGGGATTTCTGACTCGGCGTGCTCGGCTGCTCGACTTGAGCACTGTCAAATTGTCCCGGCACGGGTTAGGCTACAACATTAAAGCATACAAAATTAAATACGGAGTATTCGTATTATATTCCACCTATCTTTTTGAGATTTTCTTTTTTTTATATATTTAAAAAGATTTATTCTTCTCACCTGCACCGGAGGATTATATCCCTGGTAACCTTGAAAGTTTGGTGGAAACGTCGGGCCATTTGGACCGGGAACATAATTAATTACACCGGGATATTGATCTCCGTAGGGAGACTTAGGGTCCGAGATAAGAAGAAGAGTCCCTGATACCCCGCGATCGCGATCCACCAGGAACCACCGACGCTCAATTCAATATGGCTGATGGCAGGCACAATGACTTTTTACTTTCACTTTTCGTGTCTCCGAGTCTCCGACGCCGACCATGCCCGATCGACGTTCGGCTTGCTTCGGCTCACGATATGCGCGCGCATTACCCCCGATCCTGTTTGGCCCTGCCGCCATGATGTTTCTCCCCTTCTCTTACGAGTTTTACCCCCGTGCTCCTTCTTCCTTGCCTCCTCCATTTCCTCATGTTCTACTGTCGTTCCTCTACCTCCTCGTCCATTTTCCTCCGAACTCCCTCCTTTATCTTCCTTTTAACTCCATTTCCTCTTCCCTTTCCTTCCCGAGACGACCTCTCCTTCCTACTCCATCTTCCAATTTTCAATAACAAAATACTTAATTGTAGTGTTTTGCAAAGCTCTCGAGGTAAGCGATAAGAATATGCAATCAAAAATAGAGGTTTTCATTTAAAAATTTAAAAGTTATTTTTACCTGTCATTAATAAAGTTATTTACAGTCACACTAATATCACTATTTAATGCGTTACTTGAAACCCTACAACTTTTGTTTGAAACATTTTTTTCTAAAATGCGTAGTTTTCGAAATATTTAGGGGTTTCCATACTTTTGGTAAACCCTGTATAATATTTTGTACTGGCCGACTGTGTCTACTGTCAAATCATGTGATGTAAAGTAATTTATATAAGTAATCTATATAAGTAATCTATATAAATTCTACTTTTGAATAAAAATATGTGTGTAAAAAGTTACAGAGTGGTAGTTCGGGATTAGTACAATGTGCTCAGTCATTAAATGTTGCTGTCAGTACTACAACGGGAGACGGGAGTAATAGCAACAGTGTTAGTAATAGTGGAAATAGCGATAGAAGAAGAAGGAGTGGCCTTAGCACTGTTATGCAGCGACCAGGTATGACGTAGTTGAAAATTGAATAATATGTCAAGTCCCATTTCTTCTTTCCTACAATTATATAACAATTATGATTGTATGGTTTGTAGTATTTTTTAAATATTTATATGTTATTTAAAATTAGCACTATATCCCAGCCTATACCTTTTCTGTTATCCATTTCATTACAGGCAATTATCTATTTTTTCCTTCTTCACAAATGCTTTTATCGCATAGTAAACAAGTTGTGAGGAGAAAAGTATAATACGGTAACATATACTTGAAATGATGGGTAACAATGCAAGCTGTTACTTCGAATGATGATTTATATTAATAATTAATGATATCGTATTGATAATTTTATAATTGAAAGTTATAATATCAAACACACAAGAACTTTTCAAATCTTTATTTTAAAAATACTATAAGATTATTATGAAAAAAATATTGTGTATTAACTTGCAATTTTAATTTAACAAGAAATAATTTCAAGCAAAAAAGATCAAAATTTCAAAAATTTTATACAATTATGTTAAATTTTATACAATTATGTTAAACCATTTTTTATATTATTTTAAATATATTTATTTAATAATGTAAAAAATATACGCTGATTGAGAAAGTATAAAAGTAATCAAAATTTAATCATGTACAAAATTTAATTCTTTTATATTAATGTTGCACTCACGGCAGTATCACGTCCGTGGCACATTCGCGCAGTAGCGACTCGCGTCCGCTTACTCCCGCTTTCCAGAAATAAGATACACAAGCTCACAGATAAGAATTAATTTATTGTGAAAGAGATATTTATATAGCTCGGCTCTCGTTACACGTTTGTATAGCTCCGTAGCTCAGCTTTGAATCTCCAAGACGTCCGTTGATCAACAGTAACCAGTTATTAAGGGGACGCTTTGTGACCTTCAACACGAATTTAACGAGCGTCTCATTGTGAATACGGGACATAACACTACCCTCTCTCTTTAAGATTGTCGTCCGACAATCCACTCGGGCAGTATCCTGGCGGTTTAGCGATCCTTCGGCGCGGACTCTAGGGCACTAAAATGTCCTAATCTGCTCGTAGAAAGCTCAGGACTTTTCTTGTCCACTTCTTCGCAGGAAGTTGATTCTAGGGCAAGTTCCCAATTGGCCTCTCTTCTGGAAGGAGTTGGCCAGACTTTTCCTTGCCAACTCTAGGACAATCCCCAACTCTCCCTCGTTGGAATCTCACCATTTGGATTATAGACTTGCTCGACGTGAATGAGTCTTGATTACGCACATTACTAATTGGACACGACGATATTTTCCAAATGGACACATTTCCGATTGGACACAGTCCCGATCGGACACAGTTCCTTTTGGACACAGTCCCGACACAGTCGTTATTGGACACAGTCCCCATCAAACACAATCCTGATTGGACATTCCCGTATAATAATAGAAATAAACTTTGTTTTGCGCTGTAAGCAGGGGACGGTGTGGGGTGGACCTCGTTTTGAGTAGAAAGTTAGAATCCATGTGAAATTTATACAATAATAGACTTCGTTTCGCCCTATAAACAGGATGCGATGTGAGGTGGACCTTGCTTCACGTGGAAAGTTGGAAACCCATGTCCGAAACTGTGTCTGTCAGGAATGTATTCGATCAGGACTGTGTCTGAATGGGACTGTGTCCGATCGGAACTGTGTCTAATCGGGACTGTGTCCGATCAGAAAATATAATCGTGTCAGATTGACAATGCAATCGGGACAATCCCGTAGACCCCTTTTTTCTGAGCACTGAAATCATTATCCTTGTCTTCCGAAGTCGTCGTTCTCTTTTCCAGCATACCGATCCTTGCCGCTCCTTTTGAAAAAACTTCGAACTAAGGGAAAAAAGATAACTTGTCGTGGACTTAATGTCCTAAAGAATTTTCTCTAGTTCTTGCCTCGGCATTCGCTCTAAGCCCCACGGAAAAACCATGGACCAAATACTGTGGGAGTGGCAGACTTTTTTTACCTTACTCAGTGAGCCTTCCAACGAAGAGGTCTCTACTGATTGAGAGTATTGAGCAAACTCCGCTTACCTCTTTTTAGGAAATTCCTCCTAATAGCAAATTTGGTTGGACGCACCAGTGCGCACCAGTGCGCACTCAGCACATTAAAGTCGTCGCACACAAATTAACATAAAGTGTATGTTTAATATAAACACGGTTAAGTCACGAAATCCTCAATATTCCTTATTGTACTATGGTAAAATATGTATTGGGCATTTTATCAGTTGAAATATTTGCATTTTACTTTAAATATTAGAAATTAAATCAGTGTACAACGGCTTTAATGTGCACTGAGTGCGCACTGGGCGTCCAACCAAATTCGCTATAAGAATGACCTCTTCCCGAAATCGATGTCTGTTCTTCTAAAAGAAAATAGCTCGCGCAGAAAATACAGAACAATGCAACTTAATCATATATACAGGGTGTCTCACGGGAATTTGCTGAAACTAATTAGCTCTTATTCTGTAACGCATACGCGTATCGAGAAAAATAAAATTGTTTAAAGTTCTTTCCCTGATCCAGGGAAACTTCATGTCTAGAGATGACTTGATTGAAAACCTTTGCTATTTTGGCTATTTTATTATTCAACGGAAAAGCCTTTACCCATTTAGGCTGCGTTCAGGAATTCAACCTGGGTACACCTCGGTAACTAAAATGCTATAGTTTACGTCACGTACACTGAAGCATGTACGGTGAAGCAATCTACGATGGCAAGCAGATGTTTGTTCCCGGACGTAGTCAGCGTCAGCGGAAGAGGACCAAGTATGTCTGAGTTCTTTGAATGGAGCCCCAACAATTAATATAGATTTGTAGTGGAAACTTCTCTTTTCCTAAGGAACCCTTCTTAGAAACACAAATTTTACGGGATCTGCACTAGTCCTCTAGCAATATCTTGTTTGCACGTAGTCCAATAAAATTTAATTTATTTGCCAATAACCACTCTTTAAATATAATGTGGAAAATTAAGGTTACCTGACAACTGATCGAAGATATTGTCTATTCTGGGCAAGAAATAGGAATCTTCTATAGTAATTGCGTTCAACTTTTCGTAGTCAACGTAAAACCTTATAGTTCTGTTCTTTTTCCTTACCAAAATAACGCGAGATTTTTTAACTTTGGGATTCCTCGATCTCTCCGTTTCCTTGTTTCAATAATTTTGTTAGCCTCTTCTCGCATTTGAATAGGAATCCGGCGGAGAACCTGCTTGATGGGAAGAAAATCTTTCACATTTATAACATGTTTGACGATTTTACAATTTCCCACGATAATGTTTTTGGCAAACACATCCTGAAATTCGTTGAGAAAATTAATAAAAACTTCCTTTTGAATAACATCTAAATTCCGAGAATGTTTGTGTAAAATTATTAATTCCGGGATTCCGGAAGCAAATTCAAAAACTTTTTCTAAATAATATACAATTTTAAAGAAATCCATTCCTAATAAGCTATCATCGTGTCGTTTGTATCTGTTATAAACACTGGAAAATTTTAACAGAATATTTTCTAAATTCACCTTTTACTTTGACTTTAAATTTGATTGGAATTACTTTTCTCTGGTTGGATATTTTGAATTGCAATGTTTAATCCGAATTCACTTTTTTTCTCCTACTAACTTTCTATTCAAAATAAAACATCTAAGCTCGTATCTATTTTAAAAAAACAATCATCCAATTTTCCAACATAGCAAAAATTATTATGGTTAATGGAGGTAACTTCGGGTGCACGACTGCAACGTTTTCTTGTAACCAATATTTCTCGAAAAGTATTAAAGGAAAATATACTTTATTATATTGTTTTTTAAAGCCGTCGATGTGAGCTAAATGCTCCTGCAATTTTTGTCTTTTTTTAAAATTGAAATTTTTCAATTAAGGGGATCCTAAAGCCGTCTGTATTACTGACCAAATTCTATATCTGTCCTTGTATAGACAATGATATAGACAAGGTTATAGGTTATATAATCTTTTGAAGCACTAAACTTTTATGGCGACAATGGGTTTTTGTTAGATGTCTGAGCCTATAAATTCTGAGAATTGTATGTTATTTCTTCATGTTATCCGCTCCCAAGGTGGGTCTCATTTTGTAACAACAAATTGTAGAATGTTTATATGAAGCAAATGTTGTCATGAGTTGACGTTTCGAGTAGGCAACAAAAATCTGCATTTCTGAAATTATTTTCGTTCTCGGCATAAAATCGTGCGACGTTGAGAGCATTAGTACATATACTTTAGCTGTGGAAAAGGATTTTGCATTCTGTAAAGCCAACAAAAAGATTAGTGCCTCAAAAGAAAATCGGTAATATAGAAATTACAGGGGGGTTTAGGATTCCCTTAATAGTATACAATATATATACATATATATATATATATATATATATATATATATATATATATATATGTATATATATTGTATATATATATATATATATATGTATATATATATATATATACAGGGTGTACCACAACTTGCGACCGAAATTTTACTGACATATTCCTGACTTAAAAATAAGACAAAAATCTTAATACGAAAATGTCGAGAATATAATACTTTTCAAATAAGAAGCATTTACAGTAGACGAATCAGATAGTCCGAAGTTCGCGCGCTCAGGGACGATACATCGCACAGTCATAGTGGATGTTCTTGCGCTCATCATAATGAAAATTATGTTTATACGAACGCGAAATTTGTTGAGAAATAGTACAATTTCTATTGATAAATTACATTTATACGCCATACTAACGAGATTTATGGCACGCTGTTTTGCTACTTATTAATAAGATTTTTTTAATTTAGAAAAAGATTAACAATTGATTTAAACTGGAGTAGATAGTTTTTCGGAACCATTTTTATTATGTCATAACATAATAAAAATTATTTAAAATTATGTCTTGACATAAAATTAATTCAAAATACAAAAATCTTATTAATAAATAGCAAAACGGCGAGCCATACACAGAGAAAGATACAGCCTGATGTGGAATTTCTTTTATGTCGTCATAATTTTAATTCATATTTTTATGTCATGACATAATATTAATGTATTTTTGTTATGTCGAAACATAATAATAATTGCAGGAATAAAAATTATGTAATCTGTCATAATAATTTAATGAATAAAAATTATGCTACAACATAATAAAAATTTTGGTGAATAAAAATTATGCCATGACATAATGAAAATTGAAAATTTTAATCCTACATTTTATATTAAATTTTAAATTAAAAGAAATTTTTATTATGTTAAGACATAATATTTATTGAGAATTTCCATTATGTACATAATTTTAATTCTTGAATTTCTATTATAGACAATAAAAATCGTAATCCGATAAACAATCGGGAGGAGTTAAAAGGACGGATTATAGAATCAATTGCTTCTATTATTCCCGAAATAATCCACAACGCTGGAACAAATTTAATTCGACGGGCACGTCCTTGTATAGAATTGGGAGGACATTTTGAACACATGTAATAAATAAATAAATGTTCTTATGCAAGTATAAATCTCTGTGGCACTCCGTTTTGCTATTTAATTTACCATCATAAAAATTCTACCAAATTTAATTGCTACTCAAGGAAAAGAAATTATTATTAGACATACTTATAATTCATCGAATTATTATTAAGCTATTATATAATTAAAAATGCAGAATTAAAATTATGTCTAGAGAAAATATTAATTCTGAATTTATTTTATGTTATGACATAAAAATTTTTCAGGAATTACAATTATGTACATTATGTAACTATTTCCCAAATTTTTATTATGTAGACACATAATTTTATTTCTTGAATTTCTATTTTTAATTATGTACATAATTTTAATTCTTGAAATTCTATTATAGACAATAAAAATTCAAGAATTAAAATTATGTACATAATTAAAATTTGTGAATTACAATTACGTACATAATAGAAATTCAAGAAATAAAATTATGTGTCTACATAATAAAAATTTGGGAAATAGTTACATAATGTACATAATTGTAATTCCTGAAAAATTTTTATGTCATAACATAAAATAAATTCAGAATTAATATTTTCTTTAGACATAATTTTAATTCTGCATTTTTAATTATATAATAGCTTAATAATAATTCGATGAATTATAAGTATGTCTAATAATAATTTCTTTTCCTTGAGTAGCAATTAAATTTGGTAGAATTTTTATGATGGTAAATTAAATAGCAAAACGGAGTGCCACAGAGATTTATACTTGCATAAAAACATTCATTTATTTATTACATGTGTTCAAAATGTCCTCCCAATTCTATACAAGGACGTGCCCGTCGAATTAAATTTGTTCCAGCATTGTGGATTATTTCGGGAATAATAGAAGCAATTGATTCTATAATCCGTCCTTCTAACTCCTCCCGATTGTTTATCGGATTACGATAAACATATTCTTTCATGTCCCCAGAAAAAAAGTCCATCGGCATAATTTAGCATAATTTTAATTCATTGAATTATTATGACAGCTTACATAATTTTTATTCCTGCAATTATTATTATGTTTCGACATAACAAAAATACATTAATATTATGTCATGACATAAAAATATGAATTAAAATTATGACGACATAAAAGAAATTCCACATCAGGCTGTATCTGTCTCTGTGTATGGCACGCTGTTTTGCTATTTATTAATAAGATTTTTGTATTTTGAATTAATTTTATGTCAAGACTGCAACCCGTTTTTCCTCGGTATCGCCCGCCGAGAAGGCGCGGCTGCAAATTAGTCACCGATAGAGAGGTAAAAGGTATCCGCGAGGTACTCAAAGCGGCTAAGACTCTCAAAGGTAGACGCGAGGTATTCCGCCAGTTAATTTCCACGATATTCACGAGGTATTTCAGTAGGTAATCTCGAGGTATTCGCTAGGTATTTCAGTAGGTAATCTCGAGGTATTCGCGAGGTATTTCAACAGGTAATCTCGAGGTATTCGCGAGGTATTCCAATCTCCACGATATTCGCGAAGTAACGCGAAAACTTGGGCGCCAGGTGCGAATACGCGCACCACGTTTCGTAAGCCTAATCTTGACGCGATCGCCCGGACACGCACGTCCACTCAGGGCGCGGGGCGAGTTTGATACTTTGAGGAAAGGGAGAGGCGGCACAACGCAATCAACACACTCAAATAATGTATAACAAAGAAATATATTTACGGAAAGGAATAATAATATATTTACGGAAAGAAATAATAATATATTTACGGAAAGAAATAATAGAACGCTGGTGAAAAGATATGACAAATGATAGACTCACGCTCTCAACTCACTCATACCACGCACTCGAACACGAAACTATATCCGCAACCTACTTGAATCGCAACTTGTCCGAAACCCAAAATGCCAACGCTCGCGAAACTTTCCCCGCGCTCGTTTTCGCGGCGGCCTCAGCGAATGCGCGGCAAAAACCCGCGCGACATTCCTCGGCCGCCCGCGACGCAACAACCGTAGCAATTGCCCCCGACACGTCTCACGACGTTCGCGGGACTTTACTCTTCTCCCGATACGTTTTACGACGTTCGCGAGATAACTAACTCGAAATCCGAAGTTCCCCCGACACGTTTCACAACGTTCGCGAGACCATTCTCCCGATACGTCTTACGACGTTCGCGAGGCAACCACGATACTTTTCGCGACACTCTTACTCGGAATCCGCGAAACGACACTAATAACCGCCGCGATTCCGCGATCCCGTGGAAACTTCCGACGCAACGGTCTCACCCTGCCGGGCGTATCCGGCACGCGCGATACGCCCGACGCAACCGTGCACGGAAAGTTTCCCCACACCCACACACACACGACTGTCGGCCGCACTGGTCCCCGAGGAGGGCCTATACGCGAACTCAAAACCGTGTGCTCCCTCGGCCGGCCTCCTTTATCCGCGTCTCAAGGTAATAGGTACTCTAGGTACCGACCAACTTCCTGGCACGAGATGAGGTAAACGTACGTGCGCAGGTAACACAAAGAAAAGGTAATCGAGGAGAGGCGGAGGCCGAGGTCGCACACGGAACGCGACGAGATACCGGGGTGATAGCCTTACATGTGTCGCTGCGCTGCTCAGGACGGCTGCTCGGTCGGGGCGGACTCGAAACGGCTCCGGGATGTCGTCCTCTTGCCAGCCAGCACGACAGTGCCGAGTCGTTCGCCGGTTCGGACCGCGTTGGGTCCCCGCGCATGCGCGGCCGCCCGCGGCCGCTCAGCTCCGCCGATCCGTTCCTCGCGCTGCTCTCGCCGCTCGCGACGTCCCACGTGACGTTTGCCGCTCGCCCGCGGGACTTTCGAATGGAGTGCTCATCGCCTCGTTTTACTGGCGGTACCGGTCGGGACTTCTCTGAGTCTGATGCAGGTGCGCCAGGCTGGCCAGGCCTTGGCCACTGACCGGTCCCGGCATTCTAGGTCCCCGGCGGCGGCATCCGGGATCGCACGTCCGCCCTGCAGCAGCGGCGTTGCGTCCTTCACACACCGTGGCGGCGCTCCCTTGGCTTCCCTGTTGCGGCGGGCTCGGGGGTCTCGCCGCCCCTTGCGGGACCGCGGGACGGCCCGGCGGCGGGTCCGGACGTGACTCGGTTGTCGGCGTGCTGCTCCGCTCGGTCCCCGCCGACGCGTGGTTTCTCCCTCGTCGCGACACGTGGTCGTTACATTGGGTGGCTGGCTGCCCACCCCGCGACACTCGCCGCGCTCCTCCTGTAACTAACTTACGCCTCGCAAAAATATGATTACCCTAAACGCGCCTCCTCGACTCGGGTCGAGGCAGCATCCCCGGCTTTCCCCTCGGCCGAGCCGTCCGGGCGGTGGACGTGACTATGTCACGTCACAAGACATAATTTTAATTAATTTTTATTATGTTATGACATAATAGAAATGGTGCCGAAAAACTATCTACTCCAGTTTAAATCAATTGTTAATCTTTTTTTAAATTAAAAAAATCTGGTAAAAGTTTACAATAACTTACACAGCTTGGATTACTTTGACCTTGACATATGTTGTCAAGGTCACCCTCCTGAGTGACCTTCAGAAGGTTTTAGTCGGCGGTCGCTGTTTATTAAAGAGTTATAAACAAAAAAAGTTTGGAAAATATAGCAGCTATTTGAGTATTGGAAGGCATAAACGACTAATATTACGTTTTTTTTTATAGCAGAGAATACTTTATTTCGCGTGTATGTGCTTCAACTTACAAAGCACATACTTGTAAAGCGCATCACTAACGTATAGGTTAGTGGCGCGCTTTACAAGTGTGTGCTTTGTATGTGCTTTGTATGAGCTTCAACTTAGAGAGCACATACTTGTAAAGCGCGCCACTAACCTATAGGTTAGTGACGCGCTTTACAAGTGTGTGCTTTGTATGTGCTTTAACTTAAAAAGTTGTTTATAACTTTTTAATAAACAAAAAAAAATTTGGTGGGAAAAATTATTTAAAGCAGTGAATTGTTGGTATATTGAAAGGAAAGTTACCAATCTCTGCTTTAAATAACTTTTATTTCAATATACCAACAATTCACTGCTTTAAATAATTTTCCCACCAAACTATTTTTGTTTATAACTTTTTAATAAACAATGACCGCCAGCTAAAACCTTCTGAAGGTTACTCAGGAGGTGGACCTTGACAACATGTGTCAAGGTCAAGGTCGTTTACGCCTTTCAATACTTAAAATAACTGCTATATTTGTCAAACTTTTTTTGTTTATAACTTTTTAATAAACAGCGACCGCCGACTAAAACCTTCTGAAGGTCACTCAGGAGGGTGACCTTGACAACATATGTCAAGGTCAAAGTAATCCGAGCTGTGTAAGTTATTGTAAACTTTTACCAAAAATCTTATTAATAAGTAGCAAAACAGCGTGCCTGCATAAATCTCGTAGTATGGCGTATAAATGCAATTTATCAATAGAAATTGTACTATTTTTCAACAAATTTCGCGTTCGTATATACATAATTTTTATTATGATGAGCGCAAGAACATCCACTATGACTGTGCGATGTATCGTCCATGAGCGCGCGAACTTCGGACTATCTGATTCGTCTACTGTAAATGCTTCTTATTTGAAAAGTATTATATTCTCGACATTTTCGTATTAGGATTTTTGTCTTATTTTTAAGTCAGGAATATGTCAGTAAAATTTCGGTCGCGAGTGTGGTATATATATGTATATATACATATACATAATATATATATATATATATATATATATATATATATATATATATGTATATGTATGTATACATATACAATATGTATATGTATATTGGATTTGTGTGTATGTTTGTATGTGTGTATGTATTCCACCTGCTGAGGATGATCCAAAAGGACGTATTAATGGACCGATTTTCTTGAAACCGGTGCTAAAATTTTTTCTAATTTTTCGAGGATGGCGACAATGGGTTTAATTTGGTAAATATGCAGAATAGTGGCTCCCTCACCGATTTTATTGAACTTAGGCTTAATCGACGCGTTTTTGCGTGAAATGAAAGAATCTGGCAGAAAAAAGTGTCGCTCTGCCCCGCGAAGCGAGATATTAACAGTTAAAGTTGACGACTATCAGGTTAGGAATTCTGTCATACCGACGCGATGTAGCGACTGGTAGCGACCACGAACATGCCCTGCGGCCACATGCGCATTCTCCGTAGCCGCACGCGTATGCAAAAGTGCGCGAATTGAAAACCTATATATACTTTATAATGCATATCGCTTGACTTTCGATGATGAATATGTCGCAGCCACATGGTGTACACACACACACACACACACACGCGCGGGGGAGGGGGTGCAAGGGGGGCCTTTGGCTCCCCCTCCCGCACCCTCTCCTCCGGTAGGCAGGGTGGACCTCGCTTTACAACTTAGCATAGGTTAGTGACGCGCTTTACAAGTATGTGCTTTGTATGTGCTTCAACTTACAAAGCGCATACTTATAAAGCGCGTCACTAACCTATAGATTAGCGGCGCGCTTTACAAGTATGTGCTTTGCATGTGCTTCAACTTACAAAGCGCATACTTGTAAAGCGCGTCACTAACCTATGCTGAGGTGTAAAGCGAGGTCCATCCTGCCTGTCGGCGGAGGAAGTGCGGGAGGGGGGCCAAAGGCCCACCCTTGCACCTCCCCGCGCGCGCGCGCGTGTGTGTGTGTGTGTGTGTGTACACAATGTGACTGCGTCATATTCATCATCGAAAGTCAAGCGATATGCATTATAAGTGTACATAGGTTTTAAATTCGCGCACTTTTGCATGCGCGTGCGGCCACGGAGCATGCGCATGTGGCCACAGAGCTAACAGAGCATGCGCAAGTGGCCGCGGGACATGGACAGCATGGTTAATATTCGCTACATCTCGTCGGTATGACAGGTCTCATAACCTGATAGTTGTCAACTTTAACTGTTAATATCTCGCTTCGCGAGGCAGAGCGACACTTTTTTCTGCCAGATTCTTTCATTTCACGCAAAAACGCGTCGATTAAGCCTAAGTTCAACGAAATCGGTGAGGGAGCCACTATTCTGCATATTTACTTTTAATTTTTTTTTAAGTGAAAGATTTGTTTTCGTGAAAAATTTAAGCACCGATTTCAAGAAAATTGGTTCTGACTGCAAACTACTGATTCATTGATGGACCGATTTTCTTGAAACCGGTACCGAAATTTTTCTAATTTTTCGGGGATGGCGACAATGGGTTTAATTTTTTTAAACCGATTTTTTTGAAACCGATGCCAAAATTTTTCAATTTTTTTCATATGTTTTTAGGTCACATTTTTTTAAAAAGGGGGAATTTAGGAATTAGCTTATTGTTTCCTCACCATTTTGAGGTGTGCTATTTGGAATTTTGCACATTGCTTTTAATGATTTCTGATTCTATGAGAAAGCCAATGTATTATATGCTAATAATTTGGCAAATTTTGTATAGAGGAAACTTTATGAGCAAAAAAATGAAATAGGCACAGTAACAATTACTGTGCCGCAATCAACGTAGAACTACGTCAACTGTCACTACTTCATGTTAAAGTATACAGCGAAGGACAGTTGACGTAGGGTAGGCTACGTTTTTGGCAAACAGAACAGACGTAGCCCTACGTCAACTGTCCTTCGCTGTATACTTTAACATGAAATAGTTGCAGTTGACGTAGTTCTACGTTGTTGATGGGCACAGTAATTGTTAGTGTGCCCATTTGATTTTTTTACTTTGAATTTTTATGACTGCTCAATTTATGATTGTTTTTGAAATATTGGTATTATGTAAAATGTTGAAAGATGCATTCTCTTTTATTTAGAATAGAGAACAAGAAGAGGAGAGTTATTTTGTGAATAATATGCTTGCGTAGCAATTTTTCCGAAGAAATAACATAAATAAAATTACGTGCAAAAATTTTTAAATAAAAATTTATAGTTTTAAATTAAAATATAATTTATGAAAAATAATTTTATGTATCATGCATGTTTTATAAGAAATAAAGAAAAAAATAAATATAAAAATACATTACAAACATTATTTATATTTTTAACTAGAGAATTATAATACCTATTTTTTAATGTATTTTGATTCTAGTTAGTCTGCATATAAGAGTGTTACATTTAACTTATTAAGATTAAGAAAATTAATAGTTTACTAAATTTCATACTAGATAAAAGATGCAACATGTTTTGTAGAATATTTGATATTACTTTTGATATTACATTTTGATATTACTTTAATACTTCTTCATAGAATAATGAGATGGATCGATTTAAATACAAGTTTGTTAAAAACGATCAATTAGGGATATACATATGTATATCGCAGGAATTTCGTGTAATTCGTTTTTTGCAAAATTCCTAGAGGTCACAAAAAACTGGGATATTCTAGAATGAATAAAAATTACACAATCTTACTAGTGATTTTGTAAAATCCTAGGTTCTGTCAGTGAAATTGTGAGTTGAAATTTTAATTAATTTATATTTGTAAATATATTATCTATAAATTATGTTTATAAATGTAAACATAATTATATAAATTTATATTTGTAAATTTTATGTATATTTATATTATTAATTTTTATTCATTCCACAATATTCCGGTTTTTTGTAGATTCTCTAGGAATTTTGCAAAAAAAAAACGAATTACACGAAATCCCTGCGACATATCTATCCACATATGTCGGAATAACCGAATAATAATAACTTTTACATTTGCAATTTTGTAAAATTAAATGCGTCTACAAGATTTAACCAAATTTTTTGAAATAATTTTTTCTGTTTTTTTACAATAATTAATTCCTTTCATTATTCTACGTGTAAAAGTATCAAGATAAAGTCATCGAAAAGTGAATACTTTACGAGATATTTTATATTTTATATTAAAAATATGACAAAAATTTGAAATATCTCAGAAAATTCTTAACAAAAAAGCTTTATTTAGTGTTTTATTATAGTGTTATTTATTATAGTGTTTTAAAAATGTTTCGACAAGGAGGTACAAGAATATGCAATAAAGAAGGTGGGAGGTTCCATTTAAGGCTTCTGGGTACTGCTGCAACTGTCCATATTTAATGACATCAGAAGCGAGAAATGCCACGCTGAGAATTCTTACGTTCCATTTCCAAATAAAAAGATATTTGAACAAAATAACACTTCAGATCACTTCAGCACACTCCAAAAATACTTCGATAACTATCCCTTTCCCAGTTAATAAACAGCTGTAAAATGAATGTAATACGAAGCCTAACCATGCAGGCCTATGCGCAGGCGCATGAATAGGCTTTGTATTTCATTCATCTTACGGCTGTGTAGCTCAAAGGGGGTACGTTTTCGGACATACGTTTATAGGAGAATTTTACCTACTTTTGATCTGTAGAATATACCTCTTTTTTTTTTACTATCAATTCTGGGAGACACCCTGTATATATATATATTTTGCGATGTTCCATATATATGTATAACATAAACATTGATCTCATCAGTTGTATTAATTTTCAGTCTTTATACAAAAAAAATAACAATACATTAAAAGTATACGCGCGCGCGCGCACGCGAAACTGTTTTAATTAAGTTTACAAGCTTTTATATTTTTATATTGTGCCTATTATATCTTAATCCTTGTTTTTTTTAGCATTTGCGCATTATATTTTATTGAGTTTTATTTTTGATTTTGCATGTTTTTTTGTGTCCGCTGCACTTCCGTGCTGTCCTTGGTTGGTAATATGCATGTAGTTATAAACCCGGAACTGGTAATGGAGGTAGAAGCTAGGATGAATAGAGCTTATCTACCATCGCGACTGCTACCAACTCACCTTAGAGGATCAACACTTCCACACCACAGGAAATCTTCATTATATCATACTAGTACTGGTAATAGAGATATTTGCACTATTGTAATTTGTGAATTTTTGCTATACAATAGTATCAAGATACGATTAAGATTAAAGATTTGTAATTTTAATGTTATTGAAGTTTGGTGTAAATTTTATAATTTGCAGAATTTCTCTAATTTATATACATTAAATTTAATTAAAATCATAATTTCGTACAGCATTAAAGTTCTACAAAAATTTTGGGGTAAAACTCCCGTTTAGAGAAGGCACCTTTAATAACGATGTCGTTTACATATATTATAGAGTTTATCCTCTTGAATAACCTTCAAAAGGTTTTAGCCGTACGTCGCTTGTTGTTTATTAGAAAGTTGTTAACAAAAGAAGTTTGAAAAATATAACAGTTATTCTCATTGTCAGACTGAAAGTCATAAATGACTAATATGTATTATATGGAAATAGTATACATATACAAGTATGAGGGGATAAGAGGCAAAATCCCTCCTCCTTTACCTTTACCTTAAAAGAACCTAATTGAAACTCAACCTATATTACTGTAACAGATTTTTTTAGCGACTCTTGTATATGAGAAAGTAATTTCTTAACATAAAATGTTAAGAAATAACTTTCTCTCTTCTTATATATGAGAAAGTTATTTCTTAACATTTTATGTTAAGAAATTACTTTCTCATAAGAAAGTAATTTCTTAACATAAAATGTTAAGAAATAACTTTCTCATAAGAGTCGCTAAAAAGATCTGTCCACATGGGTTTCCAATTTTCCACGCAAAGCGAGGTCTACCTCACATCGCTCGGTGCGGTTTTGCAACATGTGGAACTGTATAATGATAGACCTCGTTTCGTAATGTAAGCATCGGGCAGTATGGGATGGATCTTGCTTTACGTAGAAAGTTGGAAACCCATGTAGAATCATTTTATGTTAAGAATAATAGACTGTACTTTAAACTTTAAAGTAGAAAAAAATTGGAAGTGGCGTATAATGAATAAGTACCTGTGAAAATTTTTTGTTAGCAACTTTTGAGTAAACAACAAACGACAGCTGAGACTTTTAATTGTTACTCAGAAGGAAAATCTTTACAATATATGTGATGGACAAGGTTGTTAGATCCTCCTCTAAACAGGAGTTTTACCAATCATGTAGATAATGTCACTTCGATAAAATGTGTCCAAGATGTTTACAAAATAAAGAAGTCAAATTCTTCATAAGAAATTTAGGTATGTTTTAAAACATTGTCTTTTACAAAAATTAGCCATTACTCGTATGTAATGAAGAAATAATAAATGATTATTTACAAAAGATTATTTTTCAATAACTTTGATTTTGAAATGTGTGTAATGTAGAATTTTGAGTTATTTAATTTATTCGTGCAATTTGGATTAACTGAGAATTGTCCTTGCTTTTTTTCGGGGGAGGAATATGTCATTTTAAAATATTATAATGCTGATTTAAACAATTTTAGGGCACTTACAGGGGAATATTTTTAACCCGAACTCTTCGATTTAGATGAACTTATGTGAGTATGTAGAGTGACTCAATACATGAATAACGGTATGCTTCATTCATGCCCTATTGCCCTTTAGAGATATGACTTTTAATCTCAAAGTCATTCTACATATCCACAAAATCGTCATATTAAAGAGTTCAGGGTTGGAGTGTTCTCTTGTTAGTATATACATAGAAGATAAGATTGTCTTTCTTGTAGATAAATAATAATAGAGTAGGACTATACAATTTAATAAGTTATTGATAGATGTATTAACTGGTAGAAGAGACATATTAGGTATTAAAACTTGCATAAATAAGAAGGAAAAGATAGAACGCTAAAGAGAAGATAATGGAAGAAGAGTATACGGGTAATATTACAATGAGGGGACACAAACTCAAATTATGCATCAGAATATTTAACGATTTGGTTGCACTCGAAATCAGGTCATATGTAGAGTTTATAAAGGTACAAAACAATGTTACAAATGCTTCTGGTTTGAATATTTGAAAACGTTCTATCTCAGTAACAGAAAGTACATAGTTTGTTCTGACTTTGCACATGGAGATTACAATAAAGATGAGATTTGTAGAAATTGCAAGAGATCATATACCTAGAAGACTTTTAGAAGATATCCTGTTCAAGCAGATTCAATCACGAATTTGCAGCAGATTCCGCTCCGCTGCGTCCTCATTAAGCTTTGGTTCTGCCAGCACAATGTGATGGCAGAAATGCAGCAGAAACGAAGCACGGTATGCCGTCACGATATGATGCTAGAAATGCAGCTAATAACAAACAGAGCCAGCAATATTAGTTATCGACAGCAGATGTATAGCAGAAATAGAGCATGATGTGTTGTCACGATGTGGCAGCAGAAACACGGCAGAAATGAATCAGGATTTTCCTGATGGAAAAATATCTTTTAGAATTATTTTTAATATATATATATATTTTTTTATCAAAATTTCTATAAAAACTTTCATATTTTCTCAGAATTTTTATACGAATTGGAATGTTTTTCAGAAAAACTCAGAAAAAATAAGAATGACATATGTTTCCCCAATATATATATGTATATACTCGTACGTAATATGAGAAAATCTATGTTAATTTATCAGAAATTTTTATTATACATGCATATTGAGAATTATTATTTTCAAAATGTTATTTTTCAAGTGTGCCACTCTATTATATGAGAGTGGACTCTACGATACAACTGATACAAAAGTTGTGTCGTACCATGATTTATCTTAAACTTAGGCGCTGCTTGGCGCGAGACGCTGTCGTGTCTCTTGACACCGCTCTTATAACATTGTTCGTCAAATTTTAAATACGAGAAACAGATGATATTGGATGCCATCTATCGGCATTGAATTAGTTCGAAAATCTTCATCCAATTTAATTCAATACGACGACAGAGCATGCTGAATTTCTGCTGCGTTTCTGCCATCATAGCGTACTTGCTGACAAGTTTGATTTCTGCTGACAATCTGTTGTTACACTGTGAGAGCAAGTTATGTGCAATCGCAGTGTGCATTCTGCTGGACACATTGTGCCAGTATACGATGTTTGAAATTTGCTTTATTTATGCTGATAATCTCGGCTCAATTTTTGCCGCATTTCTGCCATTACATTGTGACACACGTAGTGCTTGATTTTTGCTGCGTTTCTGACGGCATTAACTGAAACGGCATAACCTGCTAAAATATTCAGAGCATTCTGTCGCTATAATATGTAGCACATAAATTTCAAAACGTGCTCCAGTCAGATTTTGCTATCTGGGAAGTGACTGTAAAAATCACAAAAGCTTACAATACCTGCGAATATATGACAAAGCAAACTGCATATTCGAAGAGAAGACCAGCTGGTATAAGAATATGGTAAATACAGGGTGTTCCAGAATTGCACGGCACTACTTTAGGGAAATATTTTCTAGGTCAAAATAAAAAAAAAGTTTATGTAAACATATGTCCTAAACTTATTCATTAGTAAAATATTAAAGAGTAAAGATTATGTTTAACAGTAAAACATTTAGGGCCAGTTTTTCATTAGTCGTTTAAACTGAAATTTAGCTAAACTCACTCTTCCTTTATCTAAAAGGGATAGTTAGAAAGAGACGAAGAGTGAGTTAAGCTAAGATTAAAGTAAAGCGATTATTGAAAAACTGGCTCTTAGAGGATGTTTGCGAAGTGGTCGACTTTTTGTTAAATGCAGCATTTAGCACGATGTATCCTGTTTCTCTGGCTCGTCTTATGGCATCAGGATTATTCCTGATAGTTGCTGCAGCTTCCATTACCTATGCGATTTCTTAATTCTTCTTGCGTGTCAATTATAGGTTTACAATAAACGGCGTTAGACTATTTTCTATGGGGTTGGACGAAGTCTTTAGTTTATTTTAAACCTATTGGCACGCAAAAAGAATTAAGAAATCTCATAATGGAAGCTACAGCATCTATCAGGAATAATCCTGATGCTTAAGAGGTGCCAGAGAAACATGGATACATCGTGCTGAATGCTGCATTCAACAAAACGGCGGCCACTTTAAAACACACTTTAAATGTTTTAATGTTAAACATAATCTTTACTTATTAATATCTTACTAATAAATAAGTTTAAGACATATATGTTTATATAAACTTTTTTGTTCATTTTGACCTAGAAAATATTTCCCTAAAATAGTGCCGTGCAATTCTGAAACATCCTGTATAGCAACCCTAAAAATTGATCAAGATTACCGACCAAATCTAGATAACAGGTATAGACAGGATCACAGGATACCGAGTTCATTCTGACAGTTAAAAGAAAACGAACAGAAGAGACAAGACTAGGTAGAGAATATGGAGAAATTAAACAGATATCGACATAAAAACCAAACAGAACACGTAAAAACACCTTGATTAGGTGTGAAATACAAGGCAAATTCACATAATAGACCAGTTGCAAGAGAGGAAGAAATTACAAGAAGTAAGTAGTAGATTAGTAGAAGATTTGTTTTGAGAAGATGGGATGATAAACCTGGAAGTTCGAAAGAAGGAGGCAAGCTTTTCTGTGAGTAAAGCAGAAAGAAGCAAATCATTAAAAAAACCTAAATAAAACTAGTAGAAAATCTATTGAAATTTATTGAGAGTAGTGGGAGCTTTCAAGAGTTCTTAAGTCAAATGTTTAAAGAAAAAAGACGGATTTATTACAAAATTTAAACGATGAAAAACAATGAAATTAGATTAAGAAAGAAAATAAAGGCAGCCAAAAAAAAAAGAGATATTATAAAGAAACTGTAAGAAAAGCTAGAGCAGTGACTTTTGCAGCGGAAGATGCAAAAAGCACATCCTGGAGAAAAAGAAGACAATAATTAGAAGAGGAAAAGTAAAAGTAGAGGAGGAAATATTATAAAATCAGCCAAAGTGCTACTGGTAAAATTGTGATCTATATTAAAAATGAAATTAATTTTGATATTATAAAAGATCTCTAGATAAGATCATCAGATGTAGATGCTATTGATATAAGAATTTATGATTTGGAATCCTAACTTAATCTGATCGTTATTTACAGGAGATCGTACAGAAATATAAACGCGAGAATTTAGAAAAGTATTTGTGATCTTGACAAAAGAAATAACAAAACTTTATAGAGATTTTAATGCACATAATACGGCATAGAAGTTCTACGATACGGACGTCAACGGAGAAACTGGAAGCAGCAGAAAATACAAATATGATATATCTCAACACATAATGACATAATGATACAGTTAGGAGAATCAAGACAATAACCATTTAATATTGATTTGGTCTTTTGTACAATGGGAATATCTGATATTACGGAATATGAACAAATTAAAGGCACATGGTTTGATCATTTCCAATAACGATTTTACTAGACAAGGGAGAATAGAAAGTTATATACATATAGTAAACTCACACAAACAAAATCACAACAAAAAAGACGAACTGGGGTGAATACTATAAAATACTAAAAAACTAAGCATGGATAATACAGGAAAAAACTAATAATCTAATTACATTAGAAGATAAATATAATATGGTAATAAAATATTTAAAAGATGGTGCTTCTTGACATCTGGCTAGAGGAATATCAGAATTTGTTGGAGAATGGCGCCGCGCTGCGCCTGTATATGTATCTACTGTTTTAGTGTGGCGTTGTTACATAGTTTTCTCCGATCAAAACAATCTTGTAAAAACAAGAAGATGAGACTGATCGACTGATTTATCGATCTATCACAGTAAAGCTTATGTTTGGCAACAACGCGAATTAACTCTATGTATTTGCTTTCGCCACTTTCAGATATATCGCGCGTCAACACTTTCAAAGTCTCATCTAAAAATTGTACTACTGAAATTTTGGACAACAACCATACGACCATATAATCTAGAAGGTTGTAAGTAAAATGTCAGAAAGTTTTAGAGTCAACTTTTATATCCCACATCTATGCAGTTAAAAAAATAAAATGTGAACTGACCGTTCGTTTCATACGAGGTCAAGGAGGGCTAGGAAAATAATGGATTTTATTAGGAAATGATTACACTAATTACACAGTAGACTATGGTTGTTGTAAGCATAAAGGTTGAATTCTGTAATTATGGATACTTAGATATAAACATGTACATCATAATTAAAGGAACTCGAACTAGAAT
Organism: Harpagoxenus sublaevis; assembly: GCA_030770355.1. Lineage (NCBI taxonomy): Eukaryota > Metazoa > Arthropoda > Insecta > Hymenoptera > Formicidae > Harpagoxenus > Harpagoxenus sublaevis. Next base: position 202,780 of record JASTWR010000248.1, read on the forward strand.
ACAATAAAGAAGCAAACTAAGAATATGGATAGATAAGAAAATAAAATTTTAATAATAGATTCAACAAGTACAGAAAACGTTTTTTAAGGCAAATGCTATTCTGCAATATAAAAATGGTGCTATAAAAGGCATGGGAGTGAATTCAATTTTGTTATTATGTAAAAGTTTGGTTAGAACAGTTACAGATTACTTATGAAAGTATCATCTGTTACCTTCGAAAGAATAATCTACAAATTAAGATGGAATGAGTTTAGTATAAAGGTATCCAAATAGCTCTAAAATTTAAAACCAGTACACCCTTTAACGTTGGTAGCAGAAGTTAAGATAATACTTCTGAGGGAATGACGGGCCAAGTATCCATTTGCTGGATATTTGGTTCGTAATCGACTAATTGTAAGTAAGATGTTAATAAAAAGTATGGACAAAGAGAAATGAAAAAACAAACTGAACATTTAGTGACTTAAGAATATAATCAAAATCATAAGTCTCACACTAACTATAAGAAGAGTGTAGTTACAGAAGCATAGAAAAGCACTAGAAAACTGAGAGCTTTTAGAAAGATCAACATCATATGAAATATTTAACATTCATTGTATTTATAAGAGAAGTTATAACCGACGCAGATGTAGATAGAAGACGGGCAAATATGGAATCTAATGACGAAATAACAGAAGAGATAGTGGAAAGATAGAATATAAAATATAATTGATTCATTCAGTGTGTTCTGTACCGATAGATCTACTAATTGTAAGTCTGATGCATATCTATTAGTGATTATTGAGGGTAGAATATAGCTTATAGTATAAATCCGAGAATGGTTATCATATATTGTAAATGATTATTCATACATTGTAGAAGCGTTTGCTATCAAATCTGTCATGGGTATTATTAATAAGGAATTAATACCGTTCAAAGAAAATATAATTATTTACTCAGATTGCCAAGCAGTAATTAATACAATAAAAAATAACTGCTTATTTCAATATGAATAAAAATAGATATATATATAGTAGAGAAAAGAAAATAATTATATGAAGCTAATAATAGACTAAAGAAAAGCATAGTGACAGCTTGAATTCCTTTACACATCGTGATATAGGAAACGAAATAGTTGACAAATGAAGAAGAGAACAACGGAAGAAACCAATAGATAAAAACTAATAGAGAAATTGTAGTACTACTAAAAGATTCAAAAAAAAAATATTTAAACATAAATATTAAAGAAAGATGTGGCTAAAAACATAAAATACAATAATGCAAGAAGCATGGTATAAGAATATATTTTCGAGATTATCACAAGGAAGGAAAACACCCTTTGTTTTCTATATTCTTTAATTACAAGACATTTATCTTTAATAAAGAGAAATGTCTTGTAATATTCATCAATAGAAATCACTATAATGTAAATGAATCTTTAGTTAGAAAAAATTATATAAATAATTTTAAATGCAAATGTGGCTATAAGTGCGAAATATTGATCAATATGATTTGGCAATGTCACAGATATAATGAAGAAAGGAGTCGACTAGACTTGGAATTGAGAAGAATAAATAATGGAGTGTCTTTACATAAATTGAAAAAGAACACGGGGTCTGCAGTCAGTTATTCATAAATATGATTATAGCCTGAAAAGAGACAAATTGAAGGCATCTTAAATCTCATCCGACAAAACGTAGCAAAATATATATATTTAACCGTCCTATAACTTATTATTAACTTATCCTTTTAACTAATGTAAGTTAGAGGGACTCTTTTAATAAAAGGCAAAAACGAATATGTGATAGATTTTGCTTCACATAAAAAAAATATGAAGCAATGAATAATGTATACCATTGTAGTATTATAGTTCTAATATTTTACTTTTTTACTTTCAAATTTTTTATTTTTTAATTAAAATAATAATAGCGGTATATGTACACTGGTCAATAAAATTATCGCAATACTCAATTCATATCAAAATTTTGCATAACTTTAAATAAACATATTTTCAAGAAAAATTGTCGTATTTGAAAAAAAAATTTTTTGTTATTCTAAAGAGTATCTGTACTTTAATGAGCATTTGTTAGATTTTGAATTTATCCTCCCCTTTCTCGCCATTTTTCCAAAAGTAAGGACACGTGTTTTGTCTCTAAAAAAATTGCATAATTTGACTCTACGGGGTGGAATAAATTTTTTTCGTAAATGTCATGATAATCATCGGTTTATACAAAAGTATGGACTTTTCCTTGCAAATTAAAAATGAAGTTTGTACGATTTTTGTTTCATGGAGTTACGGCGTATCAAAGTTACCTACGTATTTTTGTTTAGTTACACCAGCATTACCCGATAAACACGTGGAGCTTGCAGGTCGTATGTTGCCAATCGTGTGTGTGTGTGTGTGTGTGTGTGTGTGTGTGTGTGTGTGTGTGTGTGTGTGCGTGTGTGTGTGTGCACGCGCACGTTCGTGCGTATGGGCGTGGGCGTGTAGGTACGCGCGCGCGCGCGCGTGTGTGTGGATATGTGTGGGTGTAAGTGGGTGTGTGTTGTAAGTGGATGTGGGTGGGTGTATATGTGTAGGTAGGTGTGTGTCGGTGTGTGTGCGCGCGTGTGTGGGGGATTGTGGGTATGATCACACACGGAAAAAAAAATTTACTTGAAACAAGTAAATCCTGCTAGGGACTATTGGAGTAATTTATTTACTTGAAACAAGTAAAATTTTATTGCTTCAAAGAAATAAATTACTCCAATAGTCCCTAGCAGGATTTATTTGTTTCAAGTAAATTTTTTTTTCGTGCACTTAAAACTGTTATTTTTGTCTCATCTTCGGATAATCTCTTGCAGACGTTCACGCATATTGATGCAAGTGTCTAATTGTTTGTGAGAAATCATTCAAAGACGAGGCGGAAATACGCAGTTTTAAGATGTGTACTCACCAACGGAGCGAAGGCGAGCGAGCAAGAGCGAGCGTTCACTCGTGTTCACAAATGCTTGCTCGTGTTCAATCGAAATGTTCGCCCTACGTCCATACTAGCATAAATTCGCTTCTGTTCGCAATTGATCCAAAAAGTGGCAGCGAGCAGGTCGTGATTAGGGGAGACCGGGGCTAAACCGTCTACTTGGTAAAACCGTCAAATCAAATATCTCGGAACCTGTATATTGTGCGAACTCGCTATTAACATTGTAAACGCTGTTTATGGTACCCATGTGACCAACGGAGTTTCGGCAGGTTACCTGCCGTGTTATGATTTTTACAAGGGCAAACGTGTTTTCGGAAGGTGAAAGTAAAATTTTCTGCGCGTGGAAATTTTGTAATATCTGCAATAATATTTGCTCTCCAAATCTTGAGGTACATGATTATAAAGAGTAATGCATGCTGAACACGAATCCAGTGTAGTTTTTTCATTATCGTTGATGTCTAATATTTCGTGGGCGATCAAACCTGAAACTTGTGTTTGGGGCTAATCCGTCAGTAAGCACCCGGGGTGGACTTTTATAATATTGGCAAATTTTATAATTTTATTATATTTTTCAGTCTTTTCTATACCCCTATTTCATAGATTTTTCTTTAATATTTGGTTGATTAGTTCTTGAGTTATAGAATCCATACACACACACAAAAACACAAAATAATTAAATTTTTTAACACTAATTAATAAATGTTTACATTTTTCTATTACCAAATAATTAATAAAGTGTATCCTATTAGTTTTCATAATCGGAATTATATATTTATGGAGTGACGATTTTACCCCGGCATTTTTGAGATTTCGATTTTTCCACCGTTGTCGTTTTTGCTCTATACTGGTTAAACAAAGCGACGTAGACAAAAATTTTCCATATTTTGGTAGCTAAAGGTTCACTCTTTACAATGGTATACCACATTTAACTAAAATTATTTATTTTGTTGTTAAAAATTGGCACCGAAAAAAAACTGACGGTTTAGCCCCGGTGTCCCCTACACGATAACTATTACTCCGATTTAAATATACTCCGATTCCGTGCTGATATTCGGGGTTAGTTCGTCAGGTATCGCTGACATATCCTAATATATCCGGTGTGTCTAACCGACAATTATAAGTACTACTCCAATATTTCTATACAGAAGACACGAAATAAACTGCTCGCCGAACAGTCGAATCAAAGAAACGGTCGTCCACACCGAACAAGCGCGAACACGTCTTTTCTTTGATGTTCCCACATTAGCCGGATCATTCGCGGACACGAGCAAGCGAGCATTTTTCTATTCGCTCGTGCTCGCTAATCCGTACACACCACACGATCATTGAGTGCGAATGCTCGCTCGCTCTTGCTCGCTCGTGCTCGCTCCGTTGGTGAGTACGCGGCTTTAAGTGCAAACATCAACATTCATCCGCCCAGCACGCGCGCGCGCACGAACGCACGCACTCACATACACGATGGGTAACAGACGACCAGCAAGCTCCCCGTGGTGCTTATCAGGTAATGCTAATGCTGTCGGTAACTGAACAAAAGTGCATAGGTAACTTTGATACGCCGTAACTCTGTAAAAAAAATCGTACCAACCTCTTCTTTTAATTTGCAAGAAAAAGTCCATATTTTACGATGGTTATCATTTGGCAAAAAAATTATTTCACCCCGTAGAGTGCGTCAAATTATGCAATTTTTTTTAGAGACAAAACACGTCTTTACTTTTAAAAAGACGAGAGGGAGAGGATAAATTCAAGGATCTAGCGAATGCTTCTTAAGGAGGTTCGAGCATTACTTGTGAGTCAAAAAAGCGATTAAAATAAATGTCATTACAGCGATCCCGAATTATTTGCAATATTAGTATAATGAATTGTGGATGCTACTTACGTGCTATATTCTTCGTAAATTATTAGTGTATAGAATATTAACAAACATATGCCGGGGTATGAGAGCGTCAACGACTCGGGAATCGCTTATTATCCAACATTCTAGGCTAGGATCTAAACTTTGTGACAATATAGCCTTCAATCCACACGGTAAAGTCCGATTTTTAAAGTCTTTACACAATCCTTGATGTTTCATCTATCAAATGCTAGTTTTTCAAAGTCCTCGGCTGGCTAAGTGTCTACTAAACCAGTGATAATCTACCTCGGAGCGACTTTCTCCATAAGGGTAAACTAAAAGTGGTCAACTTCTGAATAATATTACAAAAAAACTATACGGTCAATATTGCTCAAGTTTTGCGATTATTTGTGTAAAGTGTTAATGTAAATCATATAAAAAAATTAAAGCTCTACGATGGCTTTCGAGTATAGAAAGCTTATTGTCACAAAGTGACATGGTCTAACTTATAATGTTGGCCAAATAAGCGATTCCCGAGTCGTTGACGCTCTCATACCCTATAGTATATGTTTGTTAATATTCTATACGCTAATAATTTACGAAGAATATAGCACGTAAGTAGCATCCACAATTTATTATACTAATATTGCATATAATTCGGGATCGTTGTAATAACATTTATTTCAATCGCATTTTTGACTCACAAGTAATGCTCGAACCTCCTTAAAGTACACTTTATTCTTTAAAATAAAAAAATAATTTTTTGAATATGACAATTTTACGCGGAGATATGCTTATTTAAAGTTATGTGAAATTTTGATATGAATTCAGTGTTGCGATAATTTTGTTGATCAGTTTATTTTGAATATTAGTTTGTCTTTTACATTTTAGTTTAGTATATGATAGAATCATAAGTTTAATGATGCAATGATATTTTTATTGGAGTAAATGTAAGTACTATGTAAATAATACCTATATGTAGATATTTTTAATGTAATTTCTTTCAATTTCTTTTTGTGAGAAGATATAAATAATTAATTTCCCACTTATATATTTTAACTAAATGTATTTACTTTAAATATATTTTGAACAATGCTCAATAATGTTACAAAATTGTTTTAGAAGTGATATGCAGATCTTTAGACATATTGCCGTACCTATGCATAAATTACTTGGCAACACCATATCCGTAACTGTGTAAAGAATACGGCTGGATTAGTTTGTTAACATTATCATTTTAAATAATAAACATTTTTATTGGTATTTATAATTAATATTTTGTTATTAAATACGAGTGACAGCTAATTTTTATTAAAACTGTATGCCGGCGCATACACCTATCCCTTTGCATCACGCAACACATGTGCACATGTGCACGCATGCATGTGTGTATAGTGCACAGCATAAATGTGATATCGCTCATACAAACACAAAAAGAAATTTTTATAGTATTAAGGGGGGTCCCGTTTGCCTACAATCCCAATTGTTAACAGCTTTGTTTGCCCACAACATTTTGCCTACAGATTCGTTTGCCGACATTCCCGATTGCCGACATTCCCGATTGCCTACAAGCATTATTGCGCACATGTAATGCTGGGTCTACATAGAGGTTGTAAGATGTAAGCAGTAAGCTATTGACCAACCACAGTCGATTATTTTTGAATTGTAAAAATCCCATTAGTCAATAGCTTACTGCTTACATCTTACAACCTCTATGTAGACCCAGCATAATAGTTAAAAATACGAACGTACGTTTGCGCACATGGCCAAACACATTGCATACATGACTTTATTGCACACAAGCAGATTGCACACATGACATTATTGCGCACATACACATTGCACCCATGACTTATTGCGCACATTCACGTTATATTGCACACAATGTCGCAGGCTTATCGTAAAATCAGCCTTTTTGCAAGAAGGCTAGCCTTTTTGCAAAATGCCGGCTTTTTGCGAAAGCATTTGATCGTTTCTTTAATAAGACTAACGTATTTTAGACTTCTTGCAAATTGCCTAGCCTAACACCAGCCCATATGTGCCAAAAAGCCTAAAGTGCGTTCAGTCTTATTGGGAAACGATCAGTGCTTCGCAAAAGGCCGGCCTTTCGCAAAGAGGCTAGTCTTTTTGCAAAAGGGCTAATTTTTCAATAAGCCTACGACATATGTGTGCAATATAACGTGTATGTGCGCAATAAAGTCATGTGTGCAATGTGTATGTGCGCAATAATGTCATGTGTGCAATCTGCTTGTGTGCAATAAAGTCATGTGTGCAATGTGTTTAGCCATGTGCGCAAACGTACGTTTGTATTTTTAACTATTACATGTGCGCAATAATGGTTGTAGGCAATTGGGAATGTCGGCAATCGGGAATGTCGGCAAACGAAGCTGTAGGCAAAATGTTGTGGGCAAACAAAGCTGTTGGCAATCGGGATTGTAGGCAAACGGAGCCCCCCCAATATTAACATCTTTTTGATTTTAAGAAAAATAGGAATAATTTTTCTTTTAAGTGTGATGGAGATATTTTATAAAACTTGAATAATTTATTATTAAGTTTTTTTATGCAAATTAGATAATTTTTAATTTACAACACACACACACACACACTCGCGCGCACATGCGTATCTGCAACATTTCTAATATTTACATTAATTTCAGTAAGTAATAGGGATTCATATAAGGAACCAAGCAGCCATGTTGCTACTGAAAGATACTCACCCGTTCGTCGGGCATCAGAAGGATCGGGTGCTCCTGGGCCAGGCATTCAAGCACTTCAACAAGAATATCAACAGTTACAGAGATTAGCATCACCTTCACATAGCCCTGCGAGTATTCCGGGTTCTCCTGTACACGAAAGAGGTGTAGCAGCAATTACGCAAGGTATTAATTTTTCTTATAAAATATTTTACTAATTTAATATACAACCCGCCTTCATTATTTTTTATTGCGGATTTCTGGCTCACTAATTATTCAGTAATGTAACTGATAGTTACTAGTTTATTTTTATAATAAATGAGTTTGATGTTTAACAACAAACAATTAATTTGGTATCTTGAAGAGATTTATATTATTGTATTTTTCTATTTTTTATTACAAAATGTAAGTACTCAATTGTATAACTGACATAATATTAGTAATTCATCATTATAGAAATATTGTATACCATACAATCAAAAGACATGGCAGTGTCTCGCTCTAAGAATAAATGTGCGCACCAGCGACACAGACAGCGAGACGGAAAGTGTCTACAGGGTGTTACGTTATAAATGTCTAGGAAAATATCCCGAAAAATATGAAAGATACGGAAAAACGTTTTATAAAAGAATTATAGGATATCAAGGAGAACAGACGATGAAACTATGGACTTGACCTTGAGGACTGACCTTCAAGTGCTAATTTTCAAGCCCAGGTTAAGGTCGATATGGTTTTTTAAAAATGAAACCATTTTTTATTTTATCATTTTTTTCTATTAATCTCAATTTGACCAACTTTTGTCTGAAAAATTTTTTATTTGCCTAATATTTTTTGTTCAAGAAAAAGACAGACGAGTTATTGGAAGACGCGAGTAAAAGTAGTTCGGGACGTGGAGGAAGAGTGGAGCTACATTAAAAACAGTGTAAATTTCGCAGCTAGAGATATCTTGAGTTATAAACCAAAGGAAATCAGAAAACCATGGATAACAAAAGATATTATGAATCTAATAGAGGAAAGGCGAAAATATAAGAACAGAGGCTAGATAAAGTAAGGCAACAAAGATATAAGGCGGTAAAGTGGGAAATTATTCGGGAATGTACGAAAGCTAAAGAACAATGGATTGATAATAAATTCAAGGAGGTAGAACACAAGTTAAAAGTAGAAAAAATTGACGAAACGCATAAAATAATTAGGAAAAATTTTAGAGAAATAGAACCTACTAGTAAAAACATTATGAGTTTAGGCAATAGAGGAAAGGCGAAAATATAAGAATCGGCTAGATGAAGTAGAACAACAAAGATATAAGGCGATAAAATGGGAAATTAGAAACGAGGAGAGAGACATTTTTAAAACCCTTCTGTCAATGCACGTGTATTCAAAACGACTTGAATGTTAAAAAAATTTTATGTTAATTCGCGAATTGTTTTATGACGCTTCAGATTCCCATCCTTGGTGTAATAAGAAACAATTTTCTATAAATTTTATCTTGATATATATTTTACTTTTATTGCATTGTAGCCGTGAAGTGGAATATTACGCTATTCAATTTATGGGTATCCGGGTACCCATTATTGATTTTTTGCTGTTGTGACCAAATGTAAATAGTTAAATAACTATAGCTTTTCGATAACTCCTCCATCTGTGTTGAAACTTAATAATAATTAATAAAAAATCAATTAATAAAGAAAATATTAAATACTTTTAGAGTTTAATATATACTACGTTTAATTTCGATTATTTCTTTTGTAACTACTAATTGCGCTGAAGATGATTAAAAAATGGATTGAAACGTTCGCTTATTTCGCTTTTTATGAATTAAATTTGATATATTGTATTGCGCACTAACAACCGCGCCTGGCTCTTATTGCCTTTTATTTTTGTTTATGATTTATTCAAGAGAGACTTATACTTTGATATTAAATACTTTCACCTTTTTGTGCCTGGTGGGACATATATTAATATATAAATGTCCCGGTTCTTCAAAAATTCATATCTTCCACAAAAATAAAGATAGCGATTTCTTTCTAAGCTTATTTTAAAGATGAAGAATAGGACTCTTCACAAAAAATTATCACCTTTGTGAGTTTTACCTTGATTTATATATCTTGTCAAAAACTCGTAAAATGGTATAAAAGTGAAAAATACATATATATCTTCCATAAAAATTAAGATGGCGAGTTCTTTCTGGGCTCATTTTAAAGGTCAACGTAAGGGCTATGTGAAAAAAATCGCTACTTAATTTCAAAATGGTGGATACAATGTGGCGGACCAAAATGCTACATTTTGTTGCACTTATATGTAAGTTGGTATATATAGGTTTTTTGAGGTCGCTGATGATGAATCTGTAAAAAGTCCAAATTTTAAAATGCGGACCCAATATAGCGGAACAAAATACTAAATTTTGTTTGATTTGAGTAAAATTTATTTTCTGGGAGTTTTTGAAAAACCTCCTTCACCCCTCATTTTGACTACAGATTCATAATCAGCGATCCTAAAAACCATTAGTAAAATGTGAATTAGATACTAATTATTCCTAGAAAAAAGTCAGGAACGAAAGAGTTAACTGCATAAAATACGTCTGTTTACATTCGCTGTTAATTTAACACTGAGGGCGCACGCAGGCCGTACCTATAGGAAGTGGCGTTTTCCGCCGAAAAAAACGAAACATAAAAGGTCTTTAAGTCGGAAACTCCTAAAATTGAGGCCGAGCAGCTACAATAAAGAAATTATCACAGTGCAATGTCGAAAACATTCAATATCATTGTACCTTTCCATCTATTGGAATGTACAACGATACACACATTCACACACCGTACACTCGTACACACTGTTGTCACATACACACATACACACGGATATACACATAACACGTAAACAGAGTCTATCCGATCATGCGAGATCGTTGTAAAGTCAGTCGCTCCAAATATATGAGACCGAAAGGACGTTATAGTGAAATTGTCGTGGCGTACCGTATTCTAATTCTTCCTCTTCCTTTAAATTCCTGAAAGTTTACCTGCGTAAGTTTCAACAGGTTTTGGGCCCAGGATTGAAGTGAAAGAGAGTAAGAGTAATTTAACGAGAGTAAGAGTACGGGCGCGAGTGAACAGACAAGATGGATAACGCTCATCTTGGTATAATAAAGCTCAACAGTGAAAACTACCAGATATGGAAATACAAGCTGGAAATGCTGTTGACGAAAGAAGACTTGTGGAATGTGGTGAATCAGGAGCCGCCAACCGATGCATCTCAGCTTGCAACATGGACAAAGCGCGATGGCAAAGCGCGAGCGAATATTGGCTTACTTGTCGAGGACAGCCAGCTCGTACACATACGTACAAAGGCGACGGCAAGAGAGCAATGGCTGGCTCTGAAACAATACCACGAGAAATCTTCGCTTACAAGCAAAGTATTCCTGCTGAAAGAAATTTGCAATATGCGGCTCAGTGAAGATGGAGACATGGAAAAGCGTATAGGCACGATGCAAAATCTTGTGGATAAGTTGACCGCATTGGGAGAAGTTCTCGATGAAAAATTAGTCGTTGCGATGCTGCTGTGTAGCTTGCCGGATTCATATAACACCATGATTACGGCATTGGAATCACGCTCGGAGGAAGATCTTACACTTTCGCTAGTAAAGGGGAAGCTCGTCGATGAGCACAGACGACGAAAAGGGCAGGCAACGACGGTCGAATCGAGCGAGTCAGCGCTTTGGGTAAACAAAGGCAAAAACGCGAGCTTGTCAAGGGTACCTTGCTATTTCTGTCACAAACCAGGGCATTTGAAGAAAGATTGTCGACGGTACGAGCGCTGGAAGAAGAATAAAGAGACCAAGGAAAACAAAGCCAAGGACGGGAGCGCGATGGTTGCGGATTCACGAGAGAGTTCAAGCAATGATTATTATCGCGACGTTTGCTTTGCTGCCTGTCGAGAGAAGCTTACTCAAAAATTGAAAGGCATATGGTACTTCGACTCAGGTGCAACAAGTCACATGACAAATGATGCCAAATTTTTCTCATCTTTAAGCACGAATTACCACTCGACTGTGCGAGTCGCGAACGGGACAATGTGCGACGCTCGAGGTATCGGTGAAGGACAGATAGTGTGCGTGAACGAGAAAGGGGAAGCAGTGAAATTAAAGTTGCGCGACGTGCTGTACGTACCCGATTTTGAAGGAAGCTTGATATCAGTGCGAGTGCTAGATGTGCTCGGTTACGGAGTCGTTTTTCGTGGAGGAATGTGCAACGTTTCGAAGGACAATGTGAGCGTTGCAGTTGGAGTTTCGCGAGGAGGACTGTACGAGGTAAAGATGGCGGAGCAAGCTTACGCCGCAAAAGGAAATCATTCGATCAACTGTTTACACTCTTGGCATCGCAGATTTGGTCACAGAGATCCCGAAGTTATCAAGAAACTTGCAGGTAACGATCTTGTTTCTGGTTTTAAACTAGTAGATTGTGGCATAAAGAGTCTCTGCGAGAGCTGCATTGAGGGGAAGATGCAACGAAAACCATTTCCGAAGAAATCAGACAGCAACACGACAGGCCCGTTACAGCTGATTCATACGGACCTGTGTGGGCCGATGCAGACCATGACACCTGGAAGGAAGAGATACTTTATGACATTCATAGACGATTTCAGTCGATTCACACAAGTATTTCTCTTAAAGGAAAAATCTGAGGCGATCGACGTAATTCGGTGCTGCATCGAGCATGCAAGGACGAAATTTGGTCGAAAACCTAAGATAATTCGGTCTGATCGTGGAGGCGAATACATGTCGAAAGATTTGCAAGATATGCTGAAGAAGGAAGGAGTTGAAGTACAACTGACGGCACCGTATTCACCGCAGCAGAACGGCGTGGCTGAACGAAAAAATAGGACGCTGATGGAAGCGGCGAGATGTATGCTGATCGAAGCGGGCTTACCCAATACATACTGGGGTGAGGCGGTCAACACCGCAAACTATTTACAAAATCGTTTGCCAACAAGCTGTAAGGTCAAGACGCCTTTCGAGCTATGGCACGGTGAGAAACCGGACGTGAGTAATTTGAGAGCGTTTGGTTGTGAGGTATATGCATTAATACCGAAAGAGTTACGAAGAAAACTCGATGTAAAAGGGCGTAAATACACTCTCGTTGGATATTCATCGGAATCTAAGGCATATAGGCTTTTGGATCGAGAGTCCGGAAAGGTCATCATTAGCAGAGATGTGAAATTTCTTGAAGACATCGACGGAGATCGAAGAGCTCTACCAGATACGAGAAAAAACAACACTGGAATAAGAAATCGCGAAGAAATTCGTATTAAGCTGAGGGAACAAGAGGAATCAAATTCAGAGGAAGAGTCCGCAGAAGAGGAAGGTTCACATGAAAATTCATTCGAGGACGCAGAATGCGATGAAGAGTTGCCAGACACAAGCATAATCAATCTCACGGACAGTACGATCGTCGAGGACACCGACGGCCGGAGATCGACCTGCGAGATACGGGATAAAGGTAGTCAGGTCGTCAGACAGCAATCCGCGCGAGCAAACAAAGGTAAACCGCCAGATAGATTTGTACCACAGGCAAAAATCGTCCGAGAAGAGATACGAGAGCCTACGAATATACGAGAAGCACTAAGTGGACCGGACGCTGATAAGTGGAAGATGGCGATGGATGACGAGATAAAGTCACTCCACGAGAATCATACATGGGAGCTGCAGAAGACACCGGAAAAGAAACCCATCGGCTGTAAATGGGTGTTCAAGCGGAAGCTCAGCGCCGAAGGAAAACCTGACAGATTTAAAGCGAGGTTAGTTGCACAAGGCTTTTCTCAAAAATTCGGCACGGACTACGATGAGATTTTTGCTCCGGTTGTGAAACGCGATACACTCCGAATTCTATTATCAATCGCCGGAAAAGAGAATTTCAAGGTCAGACACCTAGACGCAAAGACCGCATTCTTAAACGGAATACTTAAGGAAGAAGTCTTTATGAAGCAACCACCGGGTTATGAAGTACAAGGAAAGGAGAATTATTCATGCAAATTAATTAAAAGCATTTATGGTCTCAAGCAGGCCGCCAAATCCTGGAATGACGCACTCAATGAGATTCTTCGAAAACATGGTTTTAAGCAAAGCGATGCAGATCCCTGCCTATACATCAAAGAAAAGGCAAACGATATTATCTATCTCGCGGTCTACGTTGATGATATAATTATAGCCTGCAGGTCGATCGAAAGGATCGAAGAATTGAAAGGCATATTAGAAATGTATTTTCGCGTCACCGACATGGGCGAACTAAAGAACTACTTGGGAATCCAGATGCGAAGAGATGACAACGGAAATTTCTACATAAGTCAAGCAAACTACATCAAGAAAATTCTACAAGATCACGGATTGGAGGATGCGAAAGGATCAACAACGCCAATCGACACGGGATATTTCAAGTTGAGAGGAGACTCCCCGTCTATCGAAAACGATCGATATCGAAAACTTACCGGATCGCTGCTGTATATCGCGGTCAATACGCGACCAGACATCTCTGCGGCGGTATCGATATTGAGTCAACACATTTTGGGGCCTACTAAGGTTGACTGGAACGAGACGAAACGAGTCGCACGCTATTTGAAACACACCAGTGGATACGAACTAAAATTGAGCAGCAATGAATACAAAGAATGTGAATTAAATGGATTCGCAGACGCAAATTGGGCAGAGAACAGGGAGGATCGAAAATCAAACAGCGGGCACGTTTTTAAACTATATGGAGGAGCGGTAAGCTGGATTTGCAGGAAACAAACATGTGTTGCGACGTCATCAACAGAGGCGGAGATTGTGGCGTTAGCAGAGGCCTGTCAACAAGCGGTATGGATTCGAAGAGTATTGGAAAGCCTTGGAAAAATTCAAAGCGGTCCAACGACGATTTATGAAGACAACCAGAGCTGTCTGAATAGAATTAACTCTGGAGGCTCAACTAACAGAATCAAACACATTGATACTAAATACTACTACTCAAGAGATGTCAAAGAAAAGGGAATTGTTACTTTCGAATACTGCTGCACCGAACTAAACGAAGCTGATATGTTCACAAAACCAATCGGGGCTACGAGGATAAAGACGCTGTGTGAAAGAATCGGACTTGGATACTGGAATTAAATCGTTGAGGGGAAGTATTGGAATGTACAACGATACACACATTCACACACCGTACACTCGTACACACTGTTGTCACATACACACATACACACGGATATACACATAACACGTAAACAGAGTCTATCCGATCATGCGAGATCGTTGTAAAGTCAGTCGCTCCAAATATATGAGACCGAAAGGACGTTATAGTGAAATTGTCGTGGCGTACCGTATTCTAATTCTTCCTCTTCCTTTAAATTCCTGAAAGTTTACCTGCGTAAGTTTCAACACCATCAACGTATGGGTACCCGGGTACTCATACACTGATAGAAAGGTGAAAAATTATGCATTGACAGAAGGGTTAATCAAAAGCGAGACGAAGGCAGATAGGTCGAAGGAATGTTTAGGGAAACTACATATTTGCGGGAAGAATGAGGAGATGTATTGGAAAGGGAAAGTAGTGTTGAGGTGGATAACCTTTCCTATAATGAGGAAAGAATTTGAGCATTAAAAAATTTAAAAAAACAATAAAGTTCTATGTATAGATGGATTGCAGGCACAAGTGCTAAAATGTGCGGGGAAAAAGTACGTACTAGATTGTTTATTTAAGTTAATTAGCTCTATGTATGAGACGGGCGAGATTCCGAAAGATTACAAATGGAACATTATAGTAACTCTACCAAAAAGGAGAGGTATAAATAAAAGCGAAAATTTCAGAACGATTAGTCTAACTTCCCACGTGTCAAAAATTTTACGAGAATCGTGCAAAGAAGAATGGAGAAAAGGGCGGAAGAAGTATTAGGGGAAGATCAATTTGGGTTGGTTCAGACAAAATAGAGGAACGCGCGAGGCTATTATAGCCTATGGTAACAATAGAGAAAACAATAGAAAAAGGAAAGAGGGTTTATACATGACTTGTAGATTTAGGAAAAATTTTCGACAACGTAAAATGGAAAAAGATGTTCGAAATACTTAAAAATGTAGGGATGAAATATAGGGATAGAAGAGTGATACACAACTTGTACAAAGAGCAAATGGCAGATTATAGAAATTGAGCAAGTGCATTATAGAAAAGTAAATATTAAAAAAGGATGCATAATGTAACCGCTAATTAACTTGTATATTGAAGAGGTAATTAATAGTGTAAAAGATAGAGTAGCTTTCGGAATTAATATAGAGAGTCAAACGATTAAGATGCTCAGATTCGCGGATGATATAGCGATATTAGCATCTAGCGAAAGAAGAACTGGAAAAGGCTTTAAACGAAATGGAAGCAGTTCTGACAGAGGGTTACGGTATGAAAATTAACAAAAATAAAACTAAAATGTTGGTATGCAAGGGGCGCGAAAATACTAAAATAAAAATTATTATTATGCTCGAGAATGGTAAATCTAGATACCGGAAAAGACTTTTAAAAACGTACGTATGGAACACGGCACTGTACGGTTGCGAAACGTGGACGGTGGCGGAAGCGGATAGGAAAAAATAGAAGCGTTCGAAATGTACTACAGGCGCATTATGAGAATATCGTTGACAGATAGCAATAGGAAAGTATTAGAAAGAGAATTAAGAAAAAGATAAATATATGGAAACAATAAAGAGTAGAAGAGATAGGATGGTAGGATACCTGTTGAGACATAAAGGATTAGTTTGCGACATATTAGAGGCAGAGATAAGAATAAAAAGAGGTAGAGGTAGACCCAGAATTTCGGGGAAATGCGTTGGTTAGCTCAAAATAAGGAAGGATGGAAATACGCGTCCAACTAGTCTTTGGACTGAAAACCTGATGATGAGAATATTTTTTGAGATATTCAGGAAAAATTTGGTAACTCTTTCAATATTTAGCTTACCATATCTCAATAATTGTTTGTCGGAGGGAAAAGTGGTACAGGACTTTTTGACTTAATTTTCTTACTTACTCAAGAATATGCCATTGCAATAGTGCCCCAACTATTGTAAACACTTATGTATGTTGTAATATAATTTATACAATAATATTCTATCTTCAGGCACTATTGCAACAGTATATTCTTGAGACCAAATTAAATCAAAAAGTCCTGTTTTTCCACTTTTTCCTTCGACAAACAATTATCGAGATATCGTGAGCTAATTATTGAAAAAGTTCTTGAATATCTAAAAAAATATTAAATATTAGGCAAATAGAAAATGTTTTAAACAAAAGTTTGAATTAATTAATAGAAAAAGCTAATAAAATAAAAATAGATGGTCCCATTAAAAAAACATCAATGACCTTGACCTGACCTTGAAAAAGTCACTTCATCATCATCATCCAGTGGCGCTACAGCTCGGGGTGAGCCTTGGCCTGCACTACTACGTCCCTCCACACATCTCTATCCTCAGCCTTTCTTCTCCAATTGACAATAGAAAGCTTTCTTATATCTCTCTCTAGCTCGTCCCTCCAACGTGCTCTCGGTCTTCCGCGTCTTCTCGCCGACATGCACGTTGCCTCGCTTATCCTTCTCGGTGCCCTCTCCGCATCCATACGCACCACGTGCCCCGCCCATCTTATTCTTTGCGCTTTTATAAACTTTACCACGTCTTCACCCTCCATCAAGTCCAGCAGCTCATGGTTGTATCTGATACGATATTCTTGATTCTCGTCTTTGACTGGTCCAAAGATTCTCCTAAGAATTTTCCTTTCAAATATTCTTAGTTTTTCTTCATCTGCGGTGGATATCGTCCATGTCTCAGCATTATAGCACAAGATGGGCCTGACAATGGTTTTATATAGTTTGAGCTTACATGCCCTAGATATTAGTCTTGATTTAAATATCTTGCTGAGCGAGAAGACAGCTCTGTTGGCATTCATAATTCTATACGCGATTTCATCGTGCATCCTATTTCCTTCATTGAGAGTTGCTCCAAGGTAAACAAAGTTCTTGACTTCCTCGAAATTATAATTCCCTATCGAGATGCTCTTCTTTAGTAGTTTCTTCCTAGAGGCTCTGAGATATTTGGTTTTGCCTTCATTTATTATCAGTCCTATCCTTCTTGTCTCTTCCTCCAGTCTCTCGAAAATCTCCACCATTTTGCGCATATCTCTTGCTACTATTGTCACATCATCCGCGTAGGCATATATTTGATACGATTTATTTAGTATGTGGCCTCTTTGAAAAAGATCTTTAATTGCACTATGTAGGACTAGATTAAATATCGTCGCCGATAGCTCGTCTCCTTGCCTCACCCCTGTCATTATATTAAATGCGTCCGTTGTTGTTCCCTGCAGCAATACTTTCGCCTTCGTGTTCGTCAGGGTCATCATGACTAAATTTATAAGTTTTTGGGGTATACCAAGATCAGAGAAAATTTCGACTATCTTTGATCTGTCGATAGAGTCAAAAGCCTGCCTGAAGTCAATGAAAAGCATATGTAGGTCAATTCCATACTCTGTACATTTTTCGAGTGCTTGCCTTATTGTGAATATATGATCGATAGTGGATCGGTTTGGTCTAAATCCACATTGGTAATCTGTAACCTTCTTTTCTACGTAATCCTTAAGCCTGTTATTTATAAGCTTCGAGAGTATCTTAGACATTACGTTAAGGAGAGTTATTGGCCTGTAATTATTACACACCGCTCTTTCGCCTTTTTTATGTATTGGCACTATGATGCCCCTAGCCCACTCTTCAGGCATATTCTCTGATTTCCATATGTTCACGATAAGGTTATATATCTTCTTATGGCAAGTCTCTCCCGCGTGCTTAATTAACTCTGCCGTTATTGAGTCCTCCCCGGGAGCCTTCATATTCTTCAATCCTTTCATAGCTTTACAGAACTCTTTGTAGTCAGGCAGGTCGCTTTCTTCATCATCGCAGTGGTTATTGTTGGCGTTATTTGCCGCAGTTCTTTCTTCTATTTCCTCTTCTCTTCGAGTAAAGATATTCTCATAGTACTCCTTCCAACGGTTTACAATCTCTTTCTCTTCTGTTAACAGTTTTCCACGTTCATCTTTTATGTTAAGTAGTCTGGGTTGATAACCAGTTCTCTCCCATCTAGTCAGCTCATACATTCCGCGAAATTTATGTGTTTCATGCAGTTTATTGATGTCCTCCAGTTTTTTTTCCATCGATTTCTTCTTCTTAAGCCTGCAGAGTTTTTTGGCTTTTCTTCTTTCTTCCTTATATATTCTACGTGCTCCTCTGGTATTTCTTTGCAGCGCCGCTCTCCTTGCTTCATTTTTAGCCTTTATTGCGTCTCTACACTCCTGATCGAACCAGTCCTCATTACAACCACGCTTCTTTTCTCCAATAGCTTGCTTCGCGGCTTCAGTGATTGCATTCCTTATGCCTTTCCATGTCTCCTTTACGTCCTCTCCATTTTGGGACTTCTGTAGGTGTTCATCTATCTTCTCTCTAAAAGTATCTTCTACTGCTTCTTCAACTTTTAGTCTTTCCACGTTCCATTTAATCCTTTTCTTCCCTTTATCTTTATTGGAGCCGGATATTTTCTGCCTTACCTTGACTTTTACAAAGTAATGGTCACTATCACAGTTTGCATGCCTGCAAACTCTGACATCAAGAATGCTAGATCTTCTTCTTCTGTTCACGAGGATATGATCTATCTGGTTTATTGTTCTTCCATCCGGTGCCCTCCAGGTTCCCTTGTGTATATCTTTATGAGGAAAGGATGTGCTCATTATTCTTAAAGCTGTACTCTCCGCCAGCTGACACAGCCTAAGTCCATTAGGAGATGTTTCATCATGTAGAGAATGCATGCCCGTGACTGTCCTTACATAATCCTCTTTCCCGATTTTAGCATTGAAGTCTCCTAGTAGTATCAGTGTGTCGTATCTACTAATGCCTTCACAGGTCTTTTCTAGGATATGGTAAAAGTGCTCCGCTTCCTCCTCCTCACTATCCTCTGTGGGTGCATATATACTGACTAGAGTAAGGTTACTGAATTTTCCTTTCATCCTAAGTTTACATATTCTTTCATTAACTGGTTCAAACCCCAATATCTTGTTCTTCATACCTTTATTTACCCAGAAACCTGTGCCTTTATGGCCAGCCTTATTTGGTGTTCCACTGTAGTAGATTGTGAAATTCTTCTTCTCTATTTTCCCAGCATCCTTCCACCTTACCTCCTGTAGGGCTACGATGTCGAAGTTAAATTTACTAAGCTCCTCAGCTACTTCTTTCATTTTTCCAGCCTGGAGCAGAGTTCTTACGTTCCACGTTCCAAGAGACAAGACATTTTCCTTTTTTGAGTTCCGGGTTCGGTTTACCAAAAATCCATCCTTCATCCGAGGCTGTAGTAGTGTGCTCATAACAAGATTGCTTCATTAGGTGGGTTGTTAGCCCAACGCTAACTAGACTCTGTATTTAAACCCCCAAAGTCAGGGTGACCCAGTTATCCCCCTGAGTACTGGGTCGCCAGAGCCTCTTCTGTGAAAGCAGGGACCACCGAGTCTTCGACGGCAGGCGAGGTTGACATTTGGTTCGGAGAGGGTATGTCTTACGCATCACGAACCCTTGGCCCCCGAAAAAGTCACTTAATGTTGTTTATATTTTCATTATCTGTTTTCATTGTTATCCTACAATTTTTGTATGAAACGTTTCTTCGTATCTTCCATATTTTTCGAGATATTTACCTGGACATTTATAATGTAACACCCTGTATACCTGAAGCATCAAGTTGAGCAAAAGCACGATTGTTATACCTAAAAAACGTTAAGGCTCCTGGATACTTGTCGTTTCTATCCTTGCTTGATGACGTCAGAAGCGAGAAATGAGTGGAAATGCCACGCTGAGCTTTCTTGCACTTTATTTCCAAATAAATGATATTTGCACAAAATATCACTTCAGCACACTTCAAAAATACTTTGACTGCATCCCTTTCCCTCGACAGTTAACAAACAGCCGTAAAATAAATGTAATACGAAGACTAAGCATGACAGCCTATGCGCCTGCGCATAACCTTACATGGTTAGGCTTCGTATTACATTCATTTTACGGCTGTTTAATAACTGTCGTCAATAACCTGACGTTTAATAACCTGACGTCATCAAACAAGGATAGAAGCGACAAGTATCCAGCAGCCTTGATGAAATTTTTAATAGGCTCAATTGATTGCTTGGGTTCATATTACATAATAAAAGAGTTTTTATTTTTATCCACATCAAATATTTAGGATTATTTATAAATACGATGTGTAGGCTTTGTAGGAAATCCAAGTAGTGAGGAAGCGGGCTAAATAAGAGCCAGGCGTTATTGCTGATGCGCAAGTTTTTTGTTTATTTTAAAAGTGATTTATGTACGTTTCTGTCTGCGCTTTGGACCATCTTCAGGAAAACTACAAATATAAAATTATACATGTGTAAAATCGTGGATGTCGTAGATTAAATTATTGTAATTGTACAATTCTGAAAGTTTATTCAACTTTTAGAATTGTTTAATTGCAATAATTTATTCAATTTTATACATACAGAAATCGGCGGAATTGTGTTTATTAATTTTGCGCCCTTGGCAACTCAAACACTGGACTAGCATAGTAAGCCTCTCTACGGTTTCAACTGTGAAGGGAGTTTTTGAAAAGTGATGCGTTGGAAGCATTTAAATTTTTAAAAAAATATTTTTATGCAATGAAGCAATCTTATAATAAATTTCCGAGAAATCTTGAAATTGAATGCGGTAGGAGAGGTCACTCACTAGGTCCGACCAGAGGGTTACCAGGGGCTACGAGCAGCGGAACGCAACTGTCTTTGTTTGATTGTTATAAGTGTTTTTGCCATTTGTTACGCGGATCAGGGTTATAAAAATAAACAAAAAACTGAATGTCGAATTATTTGTCATGTGTAGTGATGACGTAAGTGACAAACCGCTTGAATTAAATTTTGGGTAAATCTTTTACTATATTAAGGTGGTACCTCCGCGAAATCGTTTTTTCAAGAATTTGTTAAAACTTGGCGTACACATTATCAGATATGTTATCTAAACATCTGTGCAAGTTAAATGAGATTTACCATCTCTAAGCCGAGATATTTACATTTGAAAATGGCCTGATTTACATGTAATACATGTATGAAACATGAATAAACGACACGTTTTTAATTCTACCGTCAAAACTACATTCAAAAATTGAATAAAAAACGAAAGGATGCTAGAGAGGGATTAGATAAATATTCTGAAAAAAAAAAATAGAAAATGATTTACCATCTAGTTTTGAAAATACAGCCTTGAGAAGCATGACATTTTTGGTATTATTAGATACATAAGATGTCAATATATCGATATATCGCATATTTGACAGCATGTATGGTCTGTATATACGTAACCTGTTCCGTGTGTTGGTGCACAGCGCGGACAGCATGTATGGTCTGTATATACATAACCTGTTCCGTGTGTTGGTGCACAGCGCGGACAGCATGCATGGTCTGTATATACGTAACCTGTTCCGTGTGTTGGTGCACAGCGCGGACAGTTCTAGCAAAAAGTTTACTCCCACCGGTGTGACAAAAATAGTTAATAAAAGAAGTTTTATGCAATGGTAAATAATATTCTTTTTATTATCTACTAGCTAGTTGCCCGGGCTTCGCCCCAGAGACCTCTCGCCCCTTTGTAGACATTTGTACATAGAATTTGAAATTTATAGATGTTTGTTACTTAAAACCAATGAAATTATAATACTTCTTTGTATATAGCATTTTTTTTTTATAAATTGTTTCTGTTTTTCTTTAATTGGTTTTGTGATATGTGTAAAAAAGAAAACAGTTTTTAAAAAAATAACTTTTGCTTTCTTATTCCACAATAAATTTATTAACGAAAATAATTTTAAAGGTAGGGGAGAGAGGAAGAATTGCGAACATCTAAGGGAAAAGTTAAATAAAGCCGACGATTATTTATCAACTATTAGAAGTTTTTATTTTAAATGATACTCCTGTTATGTTGTTACTTTAAATCCCAAAGTTACTCTAAACTACAATAATTAATATTTATAGATTATTAACATAAATTATAATTTTAAACAATAAGCAAAACCCGTTTGTAATTACCCCAGCTACGGCATTGCCCCGCGTGCGGTGGGTAGTCTCTTACAGGCACAGAATTTTTTACAGACATGGTGTCTCTTACAGCACAGAAACTTTTACAGACATGGTGTCTCTTACAGACACAGAATCTCTTACAGACATGGTGTCTCTTACAGACATAGGCCGGTATTCATAGTCGGATCTTATTTCAAGTACCGAGTTTTCCGCCAAACCGCTAAGTTCGATCAGACCAATTATAGTAAAGAAGTAACGCATGAAATTATTTCTCTCAACACTTATAAAAAAAGTTATTACTCGCGCGTATGCGATCACGACTTATAATTAATTATAAATTTTATTCACTTAATATTTCTTAAATATTAATGTTATTGTGCTAATATATGAATTGTAATAATCCCAATGTTTTTTTGTAATCTACAATATTAGCGATACAATTTTAATGATTTAAAGATTTCTTATTTGTAACGCTTATTTATTAACATCATTAATTTGAAATCAATATTATGAAATCGCGCGCGGTAACGTATGGAGAACACACACAATCTTTTGTCCACCGCGCCCGTCATGTCAGTATGCAATGTATGCATGCTGAAGTGCGCGCTCACTAATACTACCGCACGCGCAACTCATGGACAGGTGTCCGTCTAAACCTAGTCTGTAATTGGCTAGCTTTAAACCCTTATATCTCAAAAACTACTGTTTAAAATAAATATTTACAAATAACTTTTTTACTTAATTTTTTGAGAACGTTCTTGCTATAATATTTTGAGTCGCGAATTTTGGGACACCCTGTATATAGATTAGTATTACGTCGATATTATATGTTTTATACATTTTTCTACGATGATCCGATTAAATTATCGATCTCTTAGACATCTACATGGGACTAAACTTTTGGCCGAGGTTGTCGCGGAGGTACCACCCATACAGCACATGATATCATTCGAATATTCTGTACTCGTTCTGTGAATATACCTACCGTATATAATATTCTTCAAACATTTCTAGTAGTATATTATTTCTCATAAGTTCTTAGGAAGTACTTGTAACATCTGTCAGTAGTATATTATTTTTTGTAAATTCTCAGGAAGTACTTGTAATATCTCTGAGTAGTATATTATTTTTCGTAAGTTCTCGTATACTACTCTGAATATATAAATTGAATACGGATCGGAACGGCGCGCGCGCGTAAACTTTCGGCCTACGGCCTACGAGCTGGGTTGTCCGTTCCCGGCTTGTTGCTTTCGCCTGGTATACGACAGCGCCAAAGTTTTCTCGCGGCGTGTTGCTTTCGCCGACGACGCCAAATCAGTTAAATCTGCTCGCAGTGTGTTGCTTTTGCCTCTTTGCCGAAAATGTTCGATTAAAACCGATTAAAACATCTGTTTTAATCGGTTTTAATCAGTTTAATCCGCTCCCGGATTCAGAAGCAATCGATTTTAATTCTGAACAAATTATAATTGGTTTTAATATTGCTTTCGCAGATTATTTTCAATCTGAGACATTATATTCTAATCCATACCCAATCAGCAGACAATGTTTCTTAAATGTTTTTTAAATATTTATTTTTTATTAATTTTACATTAATTATTTATTTGAAATAATAATTTACAAAAAATATTTATTTTACGTTTATTTAATGTTGATTTAATATTTGTTTTACATTAATAATTTATTTGCAATAATGATTTGAAAAAAACATTTAACATTTATTCAACATTAATTTAATATTCATTTTACATAAATTATTTATTTACAATAATAATTTGAAAAAACATTTACTTAACATTTATTCAACATTAATTTAATATTTGTGTTATATTGGTTAATTATTTGCAATAATGATTTTAAAAAAACATTCATTTAACATTTATTTAACATTAATTTAATATTTATTTTATATTAATTAATTATTTGCAATAATGATTTGAAAAAACATGTATTTCACATTTATTCAACATTAGTTGATATTTATTTTACATAAATTATTTATTTACAATAATGATTTTAAAAAACATTTTTTTAACAATTATTCAAGAATAATATAATATTTGTTATATTGATTATTTATTTGCAATAATAATTTTAAAAAACATTTATTTAACATTTATTTGACATTAATTTAATATTTATTTTATATTATTTATTTACTATAGCTTAAAAAAATTTATTTAATATTAATATTTACTTCAAATATTATTTAATAATAACTATTTAATTATAAGGGATCATATCATTTTTCTGTTATTGTTTTGCTCTATAAATTATGTGGCGGTAGGGGTCTATTGCACAATGATTTACAAATTAATAATATTAGTGAAAGAGCTTTGTTTTTCACTAATATTATTAATTGGAAATTATTGTGCAATAGGCCCCTGCTGTCCGCTACGAACATACGACGGAGCGCGCGCAACGCGGCGCGACAGCGCGGGCTTGCGCGCCGGGAATAGTACGGCTCGCGCTCAATATGTGGCGCATCGCCGAGCCCGTAATCCGTATTCAAGATTCAACATCGATCCCTATATAGGGAAACGTCTTGATCGCGAGATTATTTAGCGTTCGCAGAATCGCCAGTGACGCCAGTCAGAGCGTGCTCACTCTCCGGGCCTTTGATAAGTGTTGTAACATATTTTTGAGCAGTGTGCTTTCTTGCGGCCTCCGTTCATACCTGCATTAAAACCGATTTAATTATAACAACCTAACGTAATACGTATATACCTAAAAAAAAGTATATACCGTGCACATTCTATCCTTGGTTCTATATTGGTACTCCTGATATTCTTGGTACTTACTGCGAAATATTCTCAGTATGTACTACGAACTCGAAAAAGGCGGAAATAGAAATGTTCTCAGTATGTTCGCAATAAATCGTAGTACGTATCTCGAATGTTTTGGGAATATACACAATATACTGCTGTGATATCCTTCGAACATTCTCAGTATCTACATGTGCTGTATGGGCAATTTTCCGTGTCGCTGTGTGTCACAGTGACATCAAACAAAAACAGTTGCGTTCCGCTGCTGGAAGGTCCTGGTTACTCTCTGGTCGGACCTGATCAAACCAATTAAAGAAAAACAGAAACAATTTATAAAACGAAAAATGCTATATACACAGAAGTATTCCCAATGAGAAATGATACATCGAAAAGTCGTCGATTAGATATCGATACATCGAAATCGCATCGATGCGGGATCAATTTTATATTCATGATATCGAGATTTCGATATCTAATCGACGTTTTTCGTATTATTTCTCACTGGGTTATAATTTCATTGGTTTTAAGTAACAAACATCTATAAATTTCAAATTCTATGCACAAATGTCTACAAAGGGGCGAGAGGTCTCTGGGGCGAAGCCCGGGTAACTAGCTAGTAGATAATACAAAGAATATTATTTACCATTGCATAAAACTTCTTTTATTAACTATTTTTGTCACACCGGTGGGAGTAAACTTTTTGCTAGAACTGTCCGCGCTGTGCACCAACACACGGAACAGGTTACGTATATACAGACCATGCATGCTGTCCGCGCTGTGCACCAACACACGGAACAGGTTACGTATATACAGACCATACATGCTGTCAAATATGCGATATATCGATATATTGACATCTTATGTATCTAATAATACCAAAAATGTCATGCTTCTCAAGGCTGTATTTTCAAAACTAGATGGTAAATCATTTTCTATTTTTTTTTTCAGAATATTTATCTAATCCCTCTCTAGCATCCTTTCGTTTTTTATTCAATTTTTGAATGTAGTTTTGACGGTAGAATTAAAAACGTGTTGTTTATTCATGTTTCATACATGTATTACATGTAAATCATGCCACTTTCAAATGTAAATATCTCGGCTTAGGGATGGTAAATTTCATTTAACTTGCACAGATGTTTAGATTACGTATCTAATAATGTGTACGCCAAGTTTGAACAAATTCTTGAAAAAACGATTTCGCGGAGGTACTACCTTAATATAGTAAAAAATTTACCCAAAATTTTTAATTCAAGCGGTTTATCGCTTCCGTCATCCCTACACATGACAAATAATTCGACATTCAGTTTATTTTTATAACCCTGATCCGCGTAAAAAATGGCAAAAACACTTATAACAATCAAACAAAGACAGTTGCGTTCCGCTGCTCGTAGCCCCTGGTAACTCTCTGGCCGGACCTATTGAGTGACCTCTCCTACCACATTCAATTTCAAGATTTCTCGGAAATTTATTATAAGATTTCTTTATTGCATAAAAATATTTTATCAAAAATTTACATGCTTCCAACGGATTACTTTTCAAAAATTCCCTTCACAGTTGAAACCGTAGAGAGAGGTTTACTATGTTAGTCCAGTGTTTGATTTGCCAAGGGCGTTAAATTAATAAACACAATTCCGCCGATTTCTGTATGTATAAAATTGAATAAATTATTGCAATTAAACAATTCTGACAGTTGAATAAACTTTCAGAATTGTACAATACATTAATTTAGTCTACGGCATCCACGACTTTACACACGTATAATTTTATATTTGTAGTTTTGCTGAAGATGATCCAAAGCGCGGACCGAAACGTACGTAAATCACTTTTAAATTAAATCACTTTTTTAAAAAATTAAAAATTTTTAAAAAAATTTAAATCACTCTTAAAAACAAAAACTTGCGCACCATTAACAGCGCCTTGCTCTTATTTAGTCCGCTTCCTCACTACTTGTACTTTTAAATTCATACATGGTGCCCCAAAATTTGCGCATGTGGGATACAAGATGTGATTCTTCATTCTAAAAGAAACAACTTTTTGGTTTAGCAAAATTGCGTCCGACAAATAGTTTTTGTAGGAGAGCTGGTTAAAGTTAGCAATTGAGCGTTCGCGTCTATGTGGCGCTCAGGGCCAGCGCACGTTTCTCACAATCAGTCGCTTATACCTATTCCTAGACCTCAATTTTTGATATTTTTTATTGAAATTTCCAAGAGATATTGTCAAAAGACTACTCTACAAGACGTGTATTTTTATTTTTTAATAAAATATAATTTAACTTACAATAAAAATTCGTTAATTTTGACCTAGTTGTAGGCCTGTCAAAATTATATAGCCCCTTAAGAATTTCAAGGCAATCTTTACGTGACCTTGACAACACTATTCAACTTTTAGTTTAATATTGCTATGTAATGCGTCACTTAAAATTCCACCAACTTTTATTTGAAACATTTTTTTCGAAAATGCGTAGGTTTCGTAAAATTAAGAAATTTCGACATTTTTTGTATACCCTGTATATTCTATATGCTAAATAGAAGAAAAATTTTCTTAGAAAAGAAATTCGAAGTTAATATATCAAGATTTTTTCTGTTTATTAATAATAGGTCTTAGTGGTTTAACTACGACATCAGTACAGGGTAGTATCGTACACGGTACGCCGGCGCAGTCACCAGCCACACCTTTAGATTTAAGTCCACTTAGGCATCATAGATCACCTGCCACTACTCCTGTGAGTTACTCCCCCAGCAATAGCCCAGCATTGGATATGATACAAGAAGAACATCCTGTAGAAATATCAAGGGTATGTAACACCTTATTAAATATGCAGAGAATTTATTTAGATTTTAGATTAGATTAATTTATTTTAGATATTTATCTTAAATATTTTTAAAACAGTACATTTAACACAAAGAAGTTTTATACAAAAGTTGTTTTTTGAGAGGCATCTGTTAGCTGGATTAAGAAATTTTTAAGTTTGGAAATTTTTGTTGAGAAAACTGTTTTCTTCGGAGTTCTGTATAGCACCCCAAGAGTTCTGAAAATTATCCTTATGAATCATGACGGTAAAAGCAAAATTAAATTTTGATATTTATTTACAGGTACCACCACAAATTTCAGTGACAGATGTTCTTGGAGGACAAGTGACGTTAATTAATTGCTCGCCATCTCCATCTCCATCGCCGGATTCACTCGAAGATGCATTACCTCATTACAACACTCTTCCGAGTTTCATTATTTCAGAGCCATGCGATCCTTCGAGACCTAGTATAACACGCGGTATCGGTAGACCGCACAAT
Organism: Harpagoxenus sublaevis; assembly: GCA_030770355.1. NCBI lineage: Eukaryota > Metazoa > Arthropoda > Insecta > Hymenoptera > Formicidae > Harpagoxenus > Harpagoxenus sublaevis. The sequence continues at coordinate 231,405 of JASTWR010000248.1, forward strand.
ACGATACCTACCGAAGTCGAGGTTCCTTTATCCGATGAGTCAAGCAGATTAAATTCCGAAACTATATTAGGTCGTGTCAAACAAATAATAGATGCGAGAGCGCCACCAAAAGGTTTTATATTTTCAAGAGAGGAAGTGGAAGGTAGTGGACTTAGTTTAGAATATCCCGGTGGTGTACAAATTGAACTAAGGGTATGCGAATCGGAGGAAAGAGAAGCGAAGGGAATAAAGATGCGTAGAATTAGTGGGGACCAATTGCAATATAGTCAACTTTGTCAGCAATTGATTTCATGTATTACTGTTTGACGACAACCAGCATATAATATAATATGTTTTTATACATTACGTTACATTCCTAGTGTAACATACACTATTCATCACAGTATTGCACACGTTGCATATACACAAATGGTATTTTCAAATTACCTTCATTCTTCAAATATATAATAACATAAATGTGTTATTATATTCGTGTAATATTCAATGTATTATACATTTTTTAGTGTTTGTTTCGAGAGATAAGATAAGAGAGCCATCTTATTTATAATATAAAATTGTAAATAGGGAGATATATTAATTAGTTTTATATTTATATCTTCTGAGTTATTGAAATATTATATTATATGCATGTTTAATAATTTCCAAAAAACAAACAGTTTATTTTCTTTATGTTTTAACTACAGCAGATGTTATATAAACTCATCAAATACTGAAAAATTTTAATGAAAAATTTATTCATGATCATGGAAGTAATAATAGCACCCAGTGTAGAGAGAAATGCAAAGAACGACTCTACTGATTCGTCCATCCTGCATACAGTTTATTCGCATTAGTTCAATACATGTGCACTGAGTGCTATTTATGTTTTCTACTTTACTCGTAATATTTTTTTATCATATATATTTTTAATGTTAGAAACATATACATAAATAAAATTAAAAAATTTTTAATTTGTATTACTTTGAACTATTTGTAAACTTAATTATACAGGGTGTTACTAAAAGAGCGGACACTAACTACATAGCGGTATTCCTTGTCAAAAACTGAGTCGAAAAGTCCTGAACCACTTTTTTCTATAATGGTTAATAAAGCCGTAATCATTGAGTAAAGTTGACTCCAGCGCCGTTCTTTAGCCGTACGCACGTCGGTGAGCCGCGCGCCTGATAGTGTGCGTGAGCGCTCCGCCGCGCGCGGCGGCACGGCACGGCGCGGGCCGCAGCGGCCGCGCTATGCCTGCGCGCGTCGCGTGCAATATTTTTACGCATTGTAATAATAGAAATAATTTTTTCTTGCACTAAAAATTACTTGTTACTCCTGTCAGAAGTACCTCCTTGCAGAAAATTTTGATAACGGATAGAACTTTTGCCAAGACATAACCATTATTAACATATGAAAATTTAAACCAATACAAGAAATTACACTGTATTTTACAATACAAAATTTTACAATACAAAAATTATTTTTTAAACAATCCGTTTTGTTAGATATCTTATCGTTAACTTAAATTAAATTCTAAGACAAAGCACTTATTAAATATTTCTACGAGTTTTGCCCAGTTACTCAGAAGTAATAAATTTTTTGGGAGGAATTTACTGTAATAATTAAATGTTTAAATAATCTCGTACTTAAAGAAAATACATTAAAAATATTAAAAAATAAAAAAACATTTCTTCTTTTATGAGAAAATGATTTATCCTAAGTCATGAATAACGTTGTTTAGATGTACAATCTTTTTGAAACATGAGGTAAATAAGAGTAAAACGCCGAGCGAACAATATTAATTCTTATAGCAAATAATAAATAATAACACGTTTAATAACTTAACAAAATACAATACAAACGTTTCTGTCTTAGTTTAGACCCTCTTGTGTGTAACGTTTCGCAATAATTTTAAATCTAATCGTCAATAACGCACAAATAAAAGTGAACTGTTATTGTATTCGTAAAACATTGGTCAGCGGTAAAGTTGTTAGAAAAGGTAAAGGTTGAATATAAGGTAAATCACTAACTGCTTCCTTTTAAATAAAATAATATCACAAAAATTAGCTACAATTCGTATAAGTTTTTTCATGAAGATGTAAATTTATTTGCCAGACAGTGTTGTATCAATCTCGTGATAATCTACCGTGTCTGGTTTCAGTAATGAAACAATGCTTATTATACGAGTTAAGGCTCCTGTTCACTAACTGCAGCCATCTTGGATTGATGACGTCAGAAGCGAGAAAAATATCATAAAAATTCTTACGACGTACATTCAAATAAAATTGTTTTTCAATAAGATAGCATTTGTAATCGATAGAATAGAGTTGTAAAATATACCGAAAACACTTCTTTAATCCACGTATGTCGAATTGAATTGTGCTAATCAAGGACGAAAACTAGCCGTTTGACAGCTGCCGAATTGAAATAAATATTTATTTTCACATATTAAATTATAACCAAATGGGAATCTTCGGTATATTTTAACACTACAACAATTGTTTAAAATATAAAAACACTGCACTAAAAGGAAAAATAACGTTGTAAATCGCAAGAATAATTTAGCTTTTTAACGTCATTTTTCACGCCTTTTAGTTCATAATTTTGCCAGGTGTGACGCTGTGTGTACTGTCAACGCGGACTTTGCAATCGAGCCAGCAGGAGCCTTAAGATCAATGCACGGATTGAAGACTTAGGCTCTTAGGCTCAAGCGTAAGGTAAAATAAATACATACAAATGTCATAAAGTATCATATAACAAAGTAACACTAGTAAATAAAAAAATAAGTAAATAAATACCCTAGTAAATAAAAAATCTTTCTAATGATTATTCTCCTATTGTCGAGAGATTTCCACACAATTGACACCTGCAGCCTGTTTTATTTATTAACTTATTTTATTTATTTACGAGTGTTACTTTGTTATATGATGCTTCATGATATTTCTCTGTACTCATTTCACCTTACGCTTAAGTCTAGGCCTTCAGTCGGTACGCTGACATTAACTCATAAGCATTGTTTCGTTACTGAAACCAGACGGTAGATCATCATGACATTGATATTATACACTGTCTGGTAAGTGAATTTTACATCTTTATAAAGAAACATACGAATTGTAGCTAATTTTTGTGATATTATTTTATTTAAAAGGCAGCAGTTAGTGATTTACCTTATATTCGACCTTTACCTTTTCTAACAACTTTACCGCTGACCAATGTTTTACGAATACAATAACAGTTCACTTTTATTTATGCGTTATTGACGATTAGATTTAAAATTATTGCGAAATGTTACACACAAGAGGGTCTAAACTAAGACAGAAACGTTTGTATTGTATTTTGTTAAGTTATTAAACGTGTTATTATTTATTATTCGCTATAAGAATTAATATTGTTTGCTCGGCGTTTTACTCTTATTTACCTCATGTTTCAAAAAGATTGTACATCTAAACAGCGTTATTCATGACTTAGGATAAATCATTTTCTCATAAAAGAAGAAATGTTTTTTTATTTTTTAATATTTTTAATGTATTTTCTTTAAGTACGAGATTATTTAAACATTTAATTATTACAGTAAATTCCTCCCAAAAAATTTATTACTTCTGAGTAACTGGGCAAAACTCGTAGAAAGATTTAATATGTGCTTTGTCTTATAATTTAATTTAAGTTAACGATAAGATATCTAACGAAACGGATTGTTTAAAAAATAATTTATGTATTGTAAAATTTTGTATTGTAAAATACAGTGTAATTTTTTGTATTGGTTTAAATTTTCATATGTTAATAATGGTTATTATGTCTTGGCGAAAGTTTTATCCGTTATCAAAATTTTCTGCAAGAAGGTACTCCTGACAGGAGTAACAAGTAATTTTTAGTGCAAGAAAAAATTATTTCTATTATTACAATGCGTAAGAATATTGCACGCGACGCGCGCGAAGGCATAGCGCGGCCGCTGCGGCCGTGCCGCCGTGCCGTGCCGCCGCGCACGGCGGAGCGCTCCCGCACACTATCAGGCGCGCGGCTCACCGACGTGCGCCTGGCTAAAGAACGGCGCTGGTTGGACTGACTTTACTCAATGATTACGGCTTTATTAAGCATTATAGAAAAGAGTGGTTCAGAACTTTTCGACTCAGTTTTTGACAAGGAATACCGCTATGTAGTTAGTGTCCGCTCTTTTAGTAACACCCTGTATAAAGAAATGGGAAATGAGAATATTGTAATTTGTACTAGACAAATATTAACAAATACAGTTCTCTTTCTTTGTGCCACACACTATATTTATGAACAGATTTATATAACATAAAATGACCTTACTGTAAATAGATATGTTGTGGCGAGATGTCATTATTTATGTTAAACAAAAATAAATGACAAAAATACATACATTGAACTGCATTGTATATATTACAGTGAAAACGTAAAATTCAGTAATTGTATACACTTACTAGTAAATGTTTACATTGAAATGTTACAAAAGGTAAAAAATAAATGTTTACTATTACTAGTAAATATATGTTCTTACTAAAACAATTCAGTTAAAACATACTGATAAAATTTGCGAATTGTAAATCTCGTTAACAAGTGATATATTGTTTGAATTGCGTGTAACGTGATATATATTTTATTTAATTGAAATAAAAGAACAAAAATAATTCTTGTTTAAATGTCCAAACTACTTTCAGCGATTTTTTTCCGTTAAGAAGTGATGTAGATGTTTAAAAAACTAGTATTTAGTTGATGAGATTTGATGAATATAGTGGATGAAAAAGAGTCGTATATTATAATTGGTTTAGTTTCATAATTATTGTTTTTGAAAGGAATGATCAAACGTCGTGAAGCAGTATGTAATAATGACTGTTTAATGATCTACTAGTGTTATCCACAATCATTAATGTAAAGAAATATTGTGCACAATTTCATGTGTGAAATATTATGCATAAGACAGTTTACATTAGTTAATAGCACGATATTATATTGCTTCATGATAACACTCAACCACATGTCTCAACAATGACAGTCATTAAATTGAACCAGTTGCAATATGAGACTCTTTCTCATTCGTACTCATCGTACCTTTTCTCCAACTGATTACCACTTCTTTAAACATATTTCTAACAAGAGAACACCCTGAACCCGAACTTTTCGATTTGGATAAATTTTTGTGGGTGTGTAGAGTGACTTGATACATGAATAACGGTATGCATCATGCACGCGCACACACACACACACACACACACACACACACACACACGCACGCACGCACGCACGCACGCACGCACGCACGCACGCACGCACGCACGCACGCACGCACGCGCGCGCGCGCACACACACAACACACACACACACACACACACACACACACACACACACACACACACACACACACACACACACACACATACATTCGTAACTTTTGAAGGTATAATTTTCAACTTCAAAGCTAAAAGAGCGCCTTCACTTTTTGATGTATAACTCTTAAACTACAAAAAATAGAGAAAAATATTTAGAATAAAAGTTCAATGACAAGGTCTACAAAGTGAGATAAATGAAGAATTAAAAAAAATTTTGCAAAATTTTTTTGAAATATAATTTTTTAAAAATCTGCTTATGTCACTTTGTAGATCTTACCTTATTATTGAATTTTTATTGCAAACATTTTCCTTTATTTCTTGTAGTTTAAGACTTATACTAAAAAGCGGCTTTTTTTACTTTGAGGTTGAAAATTAAATCATATCTTTAAAGACCGATAGGGCATGAATGAAGCACACCATTATTCATGTAACGAGTCACTCTACATACCCGCAAAAGTTTATCCACATCGAAAAATTTGGGTTTAGAGCATTCTCTTGTTGGTGCAGGAAAAGATATTAAAAAATAAAACAACAGTCACAATCGCTTTAGAGGCATTCCACAAATTCAAATTTTCTATTCGTGGATATAAATGCACTTGTTTCATGTTCAGAAAAATATCTGCTAGCTGTTGTTTACATTGATTAATAAAATTTATTTTAGGCAGTTATTATTGTTTTTAAAATTTTATTAAAAAGTTTACTATTTTTTATGTGCAACAACCTAACAAGATAATAATTTATCAGAAAACTGAACACAAAAAGAACTTTTTATAAAATAAACAAATGTTCTTGTTATTTAAAATATGGTTTTTATTTATTACATTATGCATTTATTGCATGATAAACTGTAATAACACTTTGTATGTATGTTTTATGTACATTTTTGCTAAATTAGAATAACAAGTGTATTGCTAGTAAAGATATCAGTTTCCTTGTCTCTTTATTGGTAAAAAGTTAATATTTAAACTTACTAGAGTAAGTATATACAGTTACTGATATTATTTCATACTTTTACTGTAACGTATATAAAAAAATTTAAAAATTACAGTATGAAGAAATATTAACAAGTAAATGGCAACATTATTTGTTAAAAATTTTCTTGTGTAAAAATGTATGTGCAATGATTTCCCGTATATAAGGGTATGTGTATGACTTGTATTGTTAGAATGAAAGCATGAATGAACTTTGTATGTTGTGAATATACGTACTTTGCTCTATATCTTTTCCATCGCTTGAAATTTCTAATTGTTATATAATAATATATATGATAAACTATTTAATGTGTATTACATCTTTTACTATTTATTATATATAATTACCTATGTGATTATAATTCTTTTACTATTTAGTTTATTGAAAAGTGACTGAAGTATAAAGAAATGTAGCAGGAGAAGAAAGGCGAAAGAGAGAGAGGGGTGGGAGGGAGAGGGCGAGGAGGAAGAGGGTGAGGAGGGGAGGGAGAGAGAGAGAGAGCGCATGGTTTTACGATAGTACATGTTATATAAGATTTAAGTATGATATTGTGCATTTCATTTATTACACATTCCAAAATTATCGTTATCTTTTTAAATGGTAATATAATGCTTTTACAAATAGCATATTGTAAATATAAACATTGAAGTAGACCTAATAAAGTCATATTATTTGTTTACATCTCTTCCGAAGAATATATTACAAATTTTAATATATATAATTTATATATTTTATAAGAATTGCACAGATTAGATTGTATGAACTTTCACTGGTTCTATGACGATGGAAGTTGAAAATGTATTGTTTATAAGAGAATATATTTCATAAGTACACCGATAGTACTTTAGCATATTTAACATAAGCATTGCGTTTTGTCGCACTCATCAATATTGCAATATACTGATTTTCTCGTTTGCGCTACAAATTATAGATCATTTTTTAATACGATATGATTCACTCGTCAAGTATATATGTATAAATATTGTCTATGAACTCATAGTCATTAGTTTACAAGAAAAAACGGAAGAAACAAGTATTGTTTGATATAATGGAACACGTCTTGAGTCTTCATGTACGCTTGGCATAAATATTTTGTAATTGTAAGATTTCTTCCTAAGTTACTATATATATATAATAGGTAGTAAAAGAATGTTGTTTCAAGCAGTAATAAGATTAAATGGTTTACATTGTATATTTCATGTAAATTTTGTATAATGAAATTATATATTCAATAGATTCTCTTAATTTGTGGTATTCTCGTACATTTTCTATATAATATCCAAAACTTGTAATACACATAAATATATCATCAAGTAATCTAGTAAAATCATCTAGTAAATCAACTAGTAAAAATGTAGGTTGTGTTATACATATGTTTCTGATCAAGTATTGTATTTTATATTAATTTGTCTGTGTCAAAGTGAAGAGAAATGAAGATATCTTTATATGATATAAAAATAGAAATGCAAATAAGTCATTATACAGGGTGTCACTTAATTCGCGCCCACTATTTACACAGTGATATTCCTCATGAAAAACTGAGTCGAAAAGTCCTGAATCATTTTTTTCGAATTATGCTTAGAAAAGTAGTTAATATTAATTAAAGATTAGCCAGTCAGCATCGCTTTTTAAACGGACGCACGTTCGTGAGCCGCACGTCAACTAGTGTGCGTGAGCGAGCCGCCGCGCCGTCGCTCGCTCGGCCGTTCGCTCCGCCACTCGCTCGGCCGTTTGCTCCGCCGCGCCGCACTGCAGCGATGTTCCGTTGCCACGACCGTCCGCGTAAAATTCATCTTCGAAATAATTAATAATTACTCTTTGCAATAAGCATGATATTTCTTACGCTAAAAGCATCTTTTTAGATTACAATTCGATAGTTCCATTTAGATCTCGTCAAGATTTAACCGCGGCTATAATAAAACTTGTAAAAATACGCACACACACTAATCATTTTACAAGTTGTTCTTTCTGAATTAAGCTATTCGACATAAGAAACAGAAATCATTAATGTCTCATGCAATCCGTCTTATGAGACGCACGTTCTATGAAATTTGCTTATATTGTTTTGACATCTAGTCAACATTTCTGTTTATTTGACCAATACGAAATAACTAAGGTGATATTGCCTCGTTTCTTCTGAAAAATTTAAAAATAAAAAGTTTAGTCAATATGAGACCTAAATTTAAGAGAGCTGATATGTCTTTAGTCCCATATCTTGAGTTCATTAACTGCTTACAAGTAAACCTCAGGGAATGTCACACGCCGATTTGTCTCTAATTTTGTTAGAGTTGTTTGTCATATCAAAGTATGAAAAAATCTGTCATTACTTTTAGCTGAAATTGATTTTTCATTTTTTGTATTTTTTAAGTTTTACGCAAATACACGACTTTACACGCATATTTAAAGCAGTATTAATGATTCTACTCGATTTTTTGAAACTCGGCACACATAAAACATCGAAATAATAGTTTATTAGTTTTGTTTTGTAATTCCCTATTGCGTGTTAAGCAGTTGTAAGGGTAATAATTATTCTTTGAATTCTCTCTCTCTTCTCTATTTTGATAAAAGTGGTTCTGTAAAGAAAAGTTAAAGAAAGAAATATATAATGTGCAGATCTTAGAATCACTAATTACGAATCAAAGGTTAATTTTACAAAATAACAAATCGCGGATACGAGACGAACGTCATAGTCGACATCAAGAAACGGTTACATTTACAAAAAACTTCTTTCAGAAAATTAAATCAATCAAGAAATTGAACTCGAGTACACTTGTTACTTATAAAAATAAGTACGCGATCTATTTAAAAAATGACCAAAAGTGTAAAAAGTATAAAAAAATATGTAAAAATATTCAAAAAATAAAGAATATAAAAAAATATTCCAAAAGTATCAAAAACGAATAAAAAATCAAGTCAGGTTAATTTTTCTGTTGCATAACAGCGAATTTAGTTAGAAATTTTTTAACTTGGCAAGTGAACTCCCGCAAGTTTGACGTTTAAGTTTCAAGTTAAGAATTATTAACAAGTGTACTCGAGTTCTATTTCTTGATTGATTTAATTTTCTAAAAAAAGTTTTTGCAATTTTAACCGTTTCTTGATGTCGTCGACAATGACGTCCGTCTCATATCCGTCATTTTTTATTTTGTAAAATTAACTTTTGATTCGTAATTAGTGATACCAAAATCTGCACATTACATTTTTTTTTAAAACATTTTTTTTTCAGAACCACGTATTGAAATAGAGAAGAATTCGAAGAATTGTTAGCTATTACCCTCAAAACTGCTTAATGCCCAATAGATTACAAAAAATACAAACCATTATTTTAATGTTTATGTGTGCCGGGTTTCAAAAAATCGAGTAGAATCATTAATACTGCTTTAAATATGCGTTAAGGGGGCATATACCTTTCTCGGCCCAAAAAATATGCATATTTCGCGATTTTTTTTAAACAAGAAAAAACAAGATTTAAAGGTAATGCTTTTTTGTATAATGAAATACATCTATCGTAGTTCTAGAAAAAATTTTTATTCTTCACTTTTAATAAAACCCGCCCCCCCTGCAGCCCCTTGAAGTAGGTCCCGCGTACAACGTAAGGAATTGCGGTACCATAGATATCTCCGTGCAGGATTATCTGAAACACAAAAAATTTACAGGATATTAAAGTTCAATATATTTTTTAGTCCTTGACCCATCCTTTTTTGAAAATTTAAATTTTAGACAAAATGGCGGATTGTCAAAGTTTAGGTATCGATTTTGATCAAAAATTTCAACTTTGTTTCATAAAAATAAAATATAAAAAATCAAAATTTTTCAAAAAGCATGGGTCAAGGACTAGAATATTTCATAAGCTTTTATTTAAAAAAAAAAATTAAGCAATCGGTTGATCCGTTGCCGAGATATTTATGGTACCGACTTTCAAAACATGGTTTCGAGAAAAACGCGTTTAAAGTTTCAGAACAAGTTTCAGTACTATGATAAAACTGTTTTTTTTTTTCGACTTACATATAATCGTCTATTCCGGGGCCATACAGGGAATCTTCCAGGGCAAGGTGGTCATCATTTTCCTGATTCTTTTCAAGGCGTCGGTTCATTCGGGCCTCCCGCGTCGCGTGCTGCGCTCGGACGTCTGCTTGGTCGCAGCGGCGAGTGTCACTCAGCGCAGCAAATTGTGCCGCGTTTCGTCCAACAGCTATTCCCATCGTCGTCATGACTTTCAGAAGAGCTGAAATTTCTTCATTAAATAAACAAACAGCGAGAAAAGTCGCAATTTCGACGATTCGAGCGCTGCTGTTTGTATTTTTCGGAGCCATCCTCCAGATCAAGTTATTGTAACTTTCGTTCGGGTTTTGAGTATATCCGCCAAGACAACGTTTCAACAATGACTCATTAGACAGATCTTCGTATATAGGGCGGATTGCATTCAAAACATCGTCAGGTAAGGTATTGTAGCTTTGCTCGTACCTGTCCAAAGATCCGTTCGCTTTTGCTCGTTGCCACTCACACCATGAATCCGAGCCTTTAGGACAAAGATGATGTTGCGGTTTCTTTTTTGTCGAACTGTAATGGTAGAAAGTAGCCCACACAGCATTCCGCATTCCTTCTAATGAGTCAAAATTGCGCCGAATAGCAAGACCATAATACACACAAAGTTTGTCGATCATCTTCGCAGTTAATTTATTCTTTCCGCCAATGCCTTTGTGATCTTTCTTGCATTTCCGGAGTCGAGCACCCATGAAAGAATTGTGTACCTACTACCTAAAGACGAAGTATTATTTGAATCACAATGAAGGGATCAGTTATACAAGGGTCCGACGCTGCTACATGCGCGTTGCTCCGAAACGGCCTATCGAACGCTCAGACGGCGCGCAGGACATAGTGCTGTAACTTCTTCAATTTTTCGAATTTCTTTAAACGGCTTTGGATTTACACTCTTGAAATGTTGTTCTTTCGAAATATGCAATAAAAAAAATCGATTTTTTGAAACCGAGAAAGGTATATGCCCCCTTAAGTCATGAGTGGCACCCGTTTCACCACGTTGATATTGACCACGGTCCCAATTGACTACGTTGAAATTAACCACGTTGCGATTGACCACGTTGCGATTGACCACGTTGCGATTGACCACGTTGTGATTGACCACGGTCCCGATTGACCACGGTTTCGATTGACCACCGTCCCGATTGACCACCGTCCCGATTGACCACGGTCCCGATTGACCACAGTCCCGATTGACCACAGTTCCGATTGACCACGGTCCCTATTGACCACGTTGAGATTGACCACGTTAAAAATGACCACGTTGCGTTTGACCACGGTCCCGATTGACCACCGTCCCGATTTACCACGGTTCCGATTGACCACCGACCCGATTGACCACAGTCCCGATTGACCACAGTTCCGATTGACCACGGTCCCTATTGACCACGTTGAGATTGACCGCGTTGAAAATGACCACGTTGCGTTTGACCACGGTCCCGATTGACCACGGTCCCGATTGACCACCGTCCCGATTGACCACGGTCCCGTTTGACCACCGTCCCGATTGACCACGGTCCCGATTGACGATTAGTGACGCGCTTTAAAAGTATTTAATTGTTTAAAACACGTCACTAACCTATATAGGTTAGTTCGGGATGGTAGTCAATCGGGATGGTGGTCAATCGGGACAGTAGTTAATCGGGACGGTGGTCAATCGGGACCGTGGTCAATCGCAACGTGGTCAATATTAACGTGGTCAAACGCAACGTGGTCAATCTCAACATGGTCAATAGGGACGGTGGTCAATCGAGACTGTGGTCAATCGGGACGGTAGTCAATCGGAAACGTGGTCAATCGGGACCGTGGTCAATCGGGACCGTGGTCAATCGGGACGGTGGTCAATTGGGACGGTGGTCAATTGGAACCGTGGTCAATCGGGACGGTGGTCAATCGGGACCGTGTTCAATCGGAACGGTGGTCAATCGGAACCGTGGTCAATCGGGACCGTGGTCAATCGCAACGTGGTCAATCGCAACGTGGTCAATATCAACGTGGTCAATCGGGACCGTGGTCAATTGCAACGTGGTCAATATCAACGTGGTCAATTGGGACCGTGGTCAATATTAACGTGGTCAAACGGGACTCTCCCAAAGTCGTGTATTTGTGTAAAACTAAAAAATGTAAAAAGTAAAAAAATTAATTTGAGCTAAAAATAATGACAAATTTTTCATACTTTGACATGAGAAACAACTGTACAAAATTATAGAAAAAATCGACGTCGTGTGACGTTCCGCCAGTGCAGTCTTAAATATTAATAATAATCAGATAATTACTTTTAATACTCTTAAAATACCACTATAAATTATTATCAGCAACATTGTACAGATTCACGGAAATCACTCCCTCAATATCATATCATCAGACTCTAAATAAGAAACATTGGTACTAAGCAGTAATTGAACTCAAGATATAAGATTAAAGACAACTCTCTTAGAAAGGAACCAATGTAACAGTTAATGAAAAAGGCTAATTTTAAAGATTTTTTATGGCAAATTATTTTTCTTTCCCCAAATTACTTTATTAATTGTGGTATTATTGTTCATGTATTTTGGTTGGCAAAACTAGGTGGTTGGTTATGTTTTATTTTTCGAGTTTTGGTACTACTGATGGTTGTAAACGACCCGAGTCCGGTAAACGACCAACACTCGACATTTGCAGTGTAGCAGTTGCAAGAGTGCCTCCAGTGTCGCTGTTTGCTAATCTTACTCCAGATTGCCCTCCAATAACAACTAAATCTAGGAGACACTCCAAAGAAGACAGCCAATTTATAGCTTCAGAAATTAGAAGGCTATTACAAGATAAAATAATAGAGCCTAGCAATTCACCATGGCGTGCTCAGGATTTTGTGGTAAGAGAGAAAATCACAAAGAGAGAATGGTCATTAATTACTCTCAAACTATAAATAAGTTTACAATGCTAGACGCTTACCCTGTCCCAAGGATTGAAGATGTAATCGCTAAAGCTTCTGAGAATGAGGTATTCAGCACCAAAGACCTCAAGAGCGCCTATCATCAAGTGCCAGTTTTAGAGTCGGAAAGAAAATATACTGCCTTTGAAGCCGACGGAAAATTATATCAATTCCTGTGTATTCCTTTTGGGGCTACGAATGGAGTGGCCTGTTTCCAAAGATCAATGGACGATACTGTTAAAGAAGAAAATCTTGAGGGTACGTATCCATACCTGGATGATGTTACAATTGGTGGAAAGACTCAGGAGGAACATGATCGTAATTTAAAGAATTTCTTAGCTGCTGCTGAGAAGTACAATCTGACACTAAACAAGGACAAATGCAAGTTTTCTGTCAGATCTGTCACCTTACTCGGGTACGTAATTTCCAACAAAACAATGATGTTGCTCGGTGAAAGCTAGCATAGAGTGCAGCAGCATATCAGGATTAGTAGTATTCCGCGCGAGTTTCAAACACCAATTGTTAAGATATAGAAAAAATCAGTATTGTACAATAATAAAAATATTATCACTGTATGTCAATCGATAATGTTTGTTCGCATTCATTAACTGAAATAACTCTGTTATAATTTGGTTCGCCGGGTAAAGAGTATATTAGACATAATAATCTATATTGACGTTTGGATATATTTGTCACTGTACGGCTTGTGCAAGTTTATTGATTGTGCGTGTTTATTGATAGCGGTTCTTCAATATCTAGAAAAGAAATGATAGTGTATTGTGCTGATAACTGCATGAATAAAGGAGTGCACAGATTTCCGAAGGATAAGGAGAAAAGAAAATTTTGGGAGAATGCACTACCCCAAAATCGGCACTCGGACTTTAAGGTTACAAGTGCAATGAGATTATGTTCTGCACATTTTAAGGAAGATAATTTCTCTAAAACAAACAAATATACGGGTAAGTCGCACAAATGAGAAATGAGTAATGAGTCGTTGCTCGATCGTGGTTCTTGCGATGCAACTGCTCTGCTTTCAAAGGAGAACCACGATAACTCTGACGCGGTTTGTGGAATGTCTGCAGTTTTTGTGTTCCCACCTTGTGTAAAATCAAAATTTTCTCCCTCACAAATTGTTCTGCCGCCCGTAGTATTACGAGTACGTGTTTGCAATGCGCCGTTGCCCCACTGCCTACCGCACATTCACAATGAGTTTTCTCCATACTCCGAAAGTTTTACATTAACAGTATATTGAGTATGTTTCCTCATTTGTGACTTACACTGTCCTCTAAGATAGGTTTCGTTATTACGTACCGCTATGCGAGCATTCAGTAAAAATTCATTCTGGTACATTTCTTTGCCCAAGTCTCCGTTCACGCTATATCTCTCCAAAAATAGCCGTATATGCTGCTTTGTTATTTGTGGTAATATGCACTTACTACTAATATCTTTGTATGCTGCAGGATCCGGTGTGTTGAATAATGAATTATCGGAGACATCTGCGCTTTCCGTACAAAAATTATTATTCCGATCATAAAAAATTAATCTGAAAATAATTATTATACATTTATTTGATCTTCATACACCGTTGTAATAAATCACTGTATACGTGTTGTAAACCTAAAATTGAATTAATAACCTCATTTTTTATGACATTTTACCTTACCGATCTTGTAAATCCTTTTTTTTCCCCGTTACTTTTGCTCCCCGAGAACGGAGCTCTTTTTTAAATTTCTCCACAGACCACTTTGCGTATTTTTCGCCACTCATTATTATCACAATTCTTCCGCTGCTTTGAAATTTGCGCCACTAACTACCAGGCACAGTGGCTCCTTTCTGCGGGAGCAAAAGGCAGCTAGCAACCTCATTAAGCCTGACCTTAATGGCGTTTTCGATTTACGACTCAAACCTTCTTCTTCTTCTTCTAATTTGCTCAGGCTCCTGCTTCCTATCGGAGGTCAATACGGCCCGTAAACTTGTCTAGTATGATTGCTCTGTCAATATTATTTCGCTACCGTGGCGGCAACTATCTCGGCGGACGCCGGAGTAACGGGCCATTCGTGCGGGACGAAGGTTCCATGGTGGGGACACATGCGCCGCGCATGAACGCGGCAGATTCAAACTTAGATCTGCACCATAATAGATTTGCAGAACGCTACGATGAGTCTACAGATTTTGCTGGTTGGCTTTTTGAGTACATCATAAATGTTACGACAATTTGGCCCGCGGGCCCGGAAAATAGCTAAACGTAGTTTCGTTGACCACGCCTTTGTCAATGGACAAGAAAAAATGAGATGGTTAAAATCCTGTATCTGCTCCCCGCAGGGACACGAGGCGTCGTCGATCAGATTTTTCTTATATAAACTATGGTTAAGATTATAGTGATTAGCGCGTAGTCGTGATATCGTAACTACTCTTTCTCTGTTGAGACTTAATAGGAAGTACCAGGGTTTTGCGGACTTAATATATATATTATTATAATAGTGCGTGCCATATGTCTGGCTTCGCATGCGCAAATAATTTTCAAATTCCGCGGATAACTTTTCTCTCGGTATAGAATATAGGTCTGTAAACGGGAGACCCTCCGCTACGATTCTACCTTCTCTTATGGCTCTCTTGGCCAATTCATCTGCCCTTTCATTGCCTACTATACCTTTATGGGAGGGGATCCATATGAACTGTATGTGAACATCTTCCGAGAGAGCCTGTTCTAATTTGGCTTTAATTAGCGCGATCAAATAACTTGACCCCTTGTTTAGGGGGTTCTTAATGGCGTCCAGAACACTCCTAGAATCGGAAACTATAGTGACTCTGCGAGCCCGCAGGTCCAGAGAGATGAGCACTGCATTATATATCGCCCAAGCTTCAGCTGTGAAGATCGATGCGTGTCTTGAGAGTCTGAACATGAGTTCGACTCTCGGCCGCGGGGAAAAGCAGGCGGAGCCTACGTAATTTCCATTTTTGATTTTGGAACCGTCTGTGTAAATTACCAGAGAGTCCTTTATGTACGAGCCGAACGATTGCTCGAACATGGCCTGCGCTGACGCTCTTGAAACTCTGGATAAAAGTTGTAACCAATCTTGCATTGGAAACCAACACTGTGGGGACACAAACCCCGAGTGATACGAATTTTGGAACATGGGGGGGCATACAGAGACCTTAACGGTCTTTGCATACGGGGTGGCCTGCGAAAACAATATTGCGAGTGGGAAACTTTCCTGGATGTATTGAAGCCCTCCAGGGTCATCCTGGATGGCGTCCATAATTTTATGAAGACCACCCACCACCGGGTGGTCCTCAATCGACATGACTTTGAAAAGATACCTCATGGCCAAAAATCTCAACTTAAATTTGAGTAGAGGCTCGCGAGCCTCCGCAAACATTGTGTTAATGGGTGTCGAAATACGATACCCCAAGCTGGCTCTGATAGCCTTGTTCTGGATTATTTCCAGACGGTGAAACTTTCTATCATTTTTGAGTGAGAAAATATGAGACGCGTATTCCAGCGAGCCGCGGAGGACGGCCCGGTAAATAGTTAGCAAGAGCTGGAGGTGCGAGCCCCACCAAACCCCCCTCAGAGGATATGATGTTCGCCACCGCCCCCCCCTATCAATCAAAGAATTCATATGAGCATCCCCTTTCATGTGGGGGTCTAAGACCACCCCCAAAGAACGAACCGTCTTCGAGGGGGCGATCTCCACCTCCTCGTATTCTATTACTTGTAGGCGGCGGGGTCCGGGCCCGACTTGTAGAATACCATCAGCTGAGTCTTACTCGGGGATATGTCAAGTCCTCTGGCACGCAGGAACGCACCCATGTCCACAAGGGAGGCCCTGATGGAGCCCAATGCACGTGCAGCTCTCTTGCTGGTTGCATAGATGACGATGTCATCTGCAAATTGAAGAATCTTGGTGTTGGGGTGTAAAGTAGCTGCAATCTTTCGCATGTAGAAGTTGAAAAGGAACGGACTGAGGACCGATCCCTGAGGGGTGCCCTTGCGGGACAACCTCGGGGGGGGGGGGGGGGGTCGGCCTGCCATCCACCACAAATTGAACCTGCCTTTCAGTGACAAGATTCCTGACGAATCCACATACGCCCCTCGGAAAACCGGCATCCCCGAGCTCCTGCACGAGAATGTCCGGCACGACATCATCAAATGCCGATTTCACATCGATGAATAGCGCAGCCGTCACTTTGTTCTCGAGGTTGTTAGCGTGTATTTCCGCAGTCAGGATAGACAGATTATCCGAACAGGAACGAAATTTACGGAAACCAAATTGAAAGTCTGGGATGATGTTCATACCCGTGGTGTGGGACTCCACCACTCAAATCTTGCGAGAATCAATTTTTCTAATAGCTTCAAGATACAGGAAGTCAGCGCTATCGGGCGGACTCCCGTACCCGAGGGCTTGGGAATAAGGTAGACCAGAGAATGCAGCCATTCTTCCGGAAATTGTCCGGCGGCGTACAAGTTATTGAGAATTCTCAACAGTAGTTCCTTCAGTCGCAGGGGAAAAGCCTTGAGGATCTTGTAGTCAATTCTATCTAACCCTGGACTTGATTTGGACTTTGTAGCATCCAAAGCTGCATTGAACTCGCTCATATCAAAAGGGTCGTCCAACCACGCTAACCGTTCGTCCGAGGCGGTTGTTTCTTCTGGCTCCGGGGACACCCGGGGCCCTGTGCAGGAGGGAGGACAGATGTTCGAGATAGCCTCTCTAATTTGCTCTTCGTTCGCCGGAGCGACCGCCGAGGCGGTCTTCCGGTTACGAAATCTTATTATCATTTTCCATATACTGGAAGTCGGTGTTTTGTAGTCAAGCAAGGAGCAGAATTTTTTCCATCCCTCTCTTTTGGCATTACGTAGAATTTTCTTCGTTTCCAGCTTTTGGTTTTGCCAAATTTCAAAGTTGGAGTTTATCATATTGTTTCTCCATTTCTTGTAGGCCGCGCTGCGCTTTCGCACGGCCTCTGCACATTCCTTGTTCCACCAGGGGGCCGGGGGGGCACCACGCCCCACCCGTGCGCCCTCTCTAGTGGTAGCCGAGAAACTATCAACTATTGTCATGATGAGCCTGGTGAAGGTGTGGTACTGGAGCAGGGGCTCGTCGTCCCCATTCTTCAACACCTCATCCTCAATATGGGCTGCTGTGTTGTCGAGGACCGCCGAGAATCTCTTGAATTGCTCCTTCGTAAATTTACACTTATGTGAGAAAATTGTGAGGGTCTTGATTGATCTGTTTATCCAGGCACACACGGGGAGGTGATCGCTCCCCATAGTGTCCTGTAATACCGTAACTTCGACGGCAGGGGCGATGCTACTTAATCCAATGATTAAATCAAGCATCGACGGGGAAAGCCCCGGAGGGGGAAATATGTATGAACTATAGGAATTACCAACATAAATGGTTCCTTATCTAAGATGTCTGCAATGACATTTCCTGTCGAGTTAGACATGGGGGCGCCCCAGAGCGAATGATGCGCATTGAGGTCACCCATAATTATAGCCATGGGAAAAGATTCCGTTAGTCTAAATATCCTGACCCACGTTTGTTTGAAGCAAGGTTGATTTGGATGGCGATAAAGTCCAATAACTGCCACGTCCGCTCCCTCGGACCGGACCCTAACGCCAATACCCTCGACCGAGGGATCCAAAACTCCCCTTAGCTTGACTTCTGTGAAAGAAATGTTTTCTCGAATTAGCAGTGCAACACCTCTCCGGCCCGGGCCGGTACAATCAGAGCGTAAAGCCCTGAACCCTCGGATATGGAAGGAGTGTTCCGGTTTCAGACAGGTTTCCGCTAAGAAAATGATATCATGTGACTCGCACAGTTTTTCTACATCCGCTTTTTTGCTTATAATTCCCCTGCAATTCCAATATATAATGCTAAATCCCGTGGCTCGCGATTCTGTCTTTTTTCTCTTTGCCATTTTACACTAAACCCCCTAAGCCTTTGAGAATGGAACAAACCTGATTCAATATTCCAAATAACGGGGAATTTACAATGTTTGGGAAGATTTTCGGAAGATGCTCAACAATAGAAATAATGAACTGTATAATCGTAGAACTTTCTGACGGTATTTTTCCACCACTCGCCTCCTCGCCCCCCGATCCCCCACCCCTGGACCGCCGTCCGGAGAATCCTTATCACGCTGCCAAGGGACCCCGAACTGAAAAACTGGAGGAGAGTGGGGCGCGGGCGCCCTACCGTTTGGAGAGTTTAAAATCAAGTTACGCTCGCTGTGTAGTTTCTGCAATCGAATGCGATCATTCTTTTCCTCGTCACTTCTACGTTCGCGATTACGAACAGTAATGAGATCCTCGGATATGTCCGCACTATCTATAGCCGGTTCGTCGACTGAAGGTTACCCTCCGTGGGGGGGGGGGGGGGAGGAGGACACCACACTGGCGTAAGACGCGTTTCTCCCCCCCACCATAGTTGTTTGAGAATGCGGCATGTGGCTGCGCTCCCGCGATGATCTGCGGCGTTGTCTCACGATCGGGCGGGTCGAGAAATGAACTATTGTTTCTCTGAATTGTCTGTTTATTCTCTTACACACACGAGATCGAGTCCCGAACAGAACCAAGTTAATGCGAGACTTATAATATGCGAACGCATGAAAACACGTGCGAACCGGTGAGGTATCGAGGCTAATCTGATCTGCAGCCCGGCGGGCCCGGCAGCATAGCGAACCGGCCCGAGGAGCGCCGGACGGAGCCGAACGGCCATCTCGACGCGGAGCTCGCGCCAACGAGCGCGGTCGTCGCGCAGAGACTCGGTCAGAACAAAGAAAAGTTACCGAACAATAGTTCCCCGTCCTCCATTATGGGGGGACGGGGATGATGATCGCGATCTCGAGGAGAGGATCGAGGAAGGAATATCCGATGATGTGCCCCCGCTTGGGGGGCTAGACCTCGATGAAGCTGGGCTAAGACTAGGATAGCTTACGCTGGACTTTAGAATTCCAGTGTTCGGACGCACTCCCTCAATCCTCTTGCGCGCCTCGTCGAACGGGATGTTTTCCAGGACCGCAGTTTCTGAAATGAGCCTATGTTTAGCAAAGACTGGGCAAAGCGGATCCGTAGGGAGATGCTCTCCGTTGCAATTTATACACATCGGAGGGCCGCTCGCACAGGGGCAATTCTCACTTTTTTCGTGCGCCGATCCCGCGCATCGGGGGCAGCGCGCCCTCGATTTACACATAGGGGCCGTATGGCCATAATTAAAACACTTAAAACAGATTCGCACAACAGGCATGTACGGTCTAACCTCGTAAATAGTCTTGTGTATAGCCACCTGCGTAGGCAGGCGGGTTCCCTCAAACTTGACTTTAATTAAATTGATAATAATAATACATTACTTAATTCGCCAGTGATAATTAAACAATTAAACAAATTCAGAATCTTTAATCGACTAAACTGGCAATATTCAATCATCTTATCGAAATGAACTTTATTGAAAGACTGCGAGCCGACCAGATTTGTCAGATTCACACAGCACGTTTCAGATCAAATCGAGATGATGAAATTGTTGCAGACTTAGCTTAACATTTTATTGGTCAGTTAAAGTAGATTCTCATTGGTGAATTGTTTAGTTCTTTTATCAGCCACTAGATGGCATTAGTAGTAGAGTCATGTATACGCGTCTTCACATTCTGTATTTCTTTCTGTTCTCTCTTGTCGTCCATGACGGTTACTGTCAGAATAAAAGGTCTAACGTAACGACACGATTACTAAAGCAATTCAGTGTACTTTATTTCTTGCGCACCTGAACGCCTGTATAGAGTTAAAGTTTTATCAGGTTATGGGCCCAGAATAAAAGGTGTCGCAGATAAAGGTTAAAAGGTACATTTTTTTTGAAAATCGAGAAATAGTACGGCGACGGTGTGTCGCGAAGGCGTACGGAAAAAATGGCGGACGTCTCAAAGATCACAATTGCGAAACTGAATGGTGAGAACTATTTTACCTGGAAGTATAAAATGGAGCTACTGTTGATCAAGGAAAATCTGTGGAGCGTCCTCAATGAAGTAAAGCCGGAACCAGATGCCAACGGCGCGAATAGAAATGAAATAGCAAACTGGCAAAGACGGGATGACCAGGCTCGCTCGATGATAGGTTTGTTAGTAGAAGATAGCCAATTAAGTCTTATTCGGACAAAGACAACAGCAAGCGCTACATGGTTAGCATTGAAGGAATATCATGAAAAGGATTCGTTGGGCAATAAAGTCAGTCTTATGCAAAAAATCTGCAGCTCCAAAATGAGTGAAGGAGATAATATGGAAAATCATATTTCTGAGCTAACAAATTTATTTCAAAGGTTAGTTGATCTCGGCGAGGAACAATTGTCAGAAAGATGGACGGTGGCAATGATCTTGAGCAGTCTACCCAGGAGCTACGATTCGTTGGTTACGGCGCTTGAAGCAAGATCGGAAGCTGATTTAACGATGCCGTTGGTAAAGTCAAAATTAATTGATGAACATAATCGTCGTAAAGAAATCGATAGCAGTAACAGCACTCAAAACGGTTCGGTTTTGAAAACAACTCAAGGTAAATTGTCTTGTTTTTTCTGTAAAAAGAGTGGTCACATAAAAAAGGATTGCCACAAGTATAAGTCATGGAAAGAAAAGAAAGACAAAGAAGATAAGACAGTCGCAGCAAAAACGGTAGTTAGCGACAAAGCAAATAAAGTCGAGCACAATAATGAATTTATGTTTATGGTTTCATCACACAGCTTTGGTGATTGGATCGTAGATTCGGGTGCGACGAGTCACGTTACAAGTGACAAAAATTGTTTAACCTCATTTCAACATACGGACAGCAGCAGTCTGAATGTGGCAAACGGCGAGAAGGTGTGTGTGCGAGGCAAGGGCACATGCAAAATCAAACTTGTAAACTCGGATGGTGAAATAACATACGCAACTATAACTGATGTCTTGTACGCACCTCAGATCAACGGAAGTCTGTTGTCGGTGAAAAGGTTAGTTGACAAAGGCTTTACAGTTAACTTTTCAAGCAAATTTTGTGAAATCAAGGATGGCGAAAGACAGATAGCAATCGCCGAAGCAAATGGAAATTTGTATAAATTGTGTCGACCACATGAAGTTTATGCAATCAAGCATTCCACCGAACATAAATCAAATTGCATACACCACTGGCATCGAGTCTTTGGCCATCGGGATCCAGATGCAATCAAGGAAATGTGTTCACAAGGCATGGTCAACGAGCTGAAGATTTGTCATTGTGGAATCAAAGTCCAATGCGAAGTGTGTCTTCAAGCAAAAATGACACGCTTACCATTTCCAAAGCAATCATCAAGCAAGTCAACGTCTGTACTCGATTTAATTCACTCTGATGTCTGCGGGCCCATGCAGACTACCTCACTGGGCGGCAAACAATACGTGCTCACATTCATTGATGACTTCTCTAGATATACAGTTATTTATTTTCTTCGAGAAAAATCAGAGGTAGAAGTAAAAATTAAGGAGTACGTAGAAATGGTAAAGAATAAATTTTCTAAGCGGCCAAAAGTCATAAGATCGGATCGAGGAGGAGAGTACACCAGTAAAGGAGTTGCTGAATATTTAAAGAGTCAAGGTATTCAGATACAGTACACAGCGCCATACACACCTCAACAAAATGGAATTGCCGAAAGGAAGAATCGCTCCCTTATAGAGATGGCAAGGTGTATGCTCTTGGATGCAGATTTACCCTATACATTCTGGGCGGAGGCAGTAAACACAGCGAATTATCTTCAAAACCGTTTACCTACCAGAGCAATTGAAGCAACACCATATCAAAAGTGGAACGGAGAAAAAGCAAAGGTAAAACATATTCAAATATTCGGCTTAAAATGTTTTGTTCACGTTCCAGAGCAAAGGCGACGAAAGTTGGACGATGTAGCAAAACCAATGATTTTCATTGGTTATGATGAAAACTCTAAAGCATACCGGTGCTACGATCCGATTCAAAGAAAAATAATTGTAAGCCGTGATGTTCGTTTTACAAATTCGAGAATGAGCGACAAAGGTAGTGAAATAGAAGTGGATTCATCAATAATTTCGAGTCAAAGGAAGGAACTTGGTACTACGGATGAAACAGACAATGATGAAGTTGAAGATGGTTTGGACCAATCATCTGAGTCAACGGTCACTCAAGAAAGCAATTCAGATGCGGAGTTTCAATCATTCACTGATAATACGCATGACAACAGTGAAGATGAAAAAGGTCAAGGCGAAAGTAATGCAGATCAAATAAATAAAGAGGATCATATTCAGGAGGAGGCGCCGCAATCTACAAGAAGAGTTTCAAAGCGATCAACTAAGGGTATACCACCACAACGGCTAACGCTGTTAACGCGAGATACGGCAAAAACAACAACTGACGAAATAAGTGATCCTAAAACATTATCTGAGGCTTTATTGAGTAAAAACAAAGCACGGTAGATTCAAGCGATGGAAGAAGAGATGGATTCACTAAAGAAAAACGAAACGTGGAAATTATGTGAATTGCCAGAAGGCCGAACAGCAATCGGATGCAAGTGGATCTGCAAGGTAAAAACTGATGCTAAAGGAAATACAATTCGTTTCAAGGCGCGACTGGTGGCACAGGGGTTTTCCCAAAAATATGGTACTGATTACGACCAGGTTTTTGCTCCAGTTGCAAGGCAAGCGACGTTTAGAACATTATTAGCAGTTGCTCGAAGAAGGGGTATACTGTACGACATCTCGACTTCAAGACAGCATTTTTAAATGGGAAACTGAAAGAGAAGATATACATGAGCCAGCCACCAGGATTCGTTAATAATGGAAAGGAAAAATTAGTTTGTTTGTTGCTGAAAAGCTTGTACGGACTGAAACAAGCAGCAAGATCTTGGTATGATGAACTCAAGAAGACTTTAACTAAAGTTAATTTTACACAAAGTATCGCTGATCCATGTCTTTATGTCAAGAAGGATGAGGATCATGAATGGTGTTTTCTTATTGTTCACGTTGATGACATAATTATCGCAGCAAAATCAAATGAGACTATAGACCGAATGAAGACTGATATCAGTTTGTTTTTTGAAATCCAGGATCTAGGTGACGCGAAACATTATCTTGGCATTGAAATCGTCAAAGATGAATACGGAATATATTACCTGTGTCAATCAAACTACATTCAAAGGATGATAGCTGAATTTGGTCTTCAAGATGCAAAAGTCTCAAGCGTCCCAATGAACGTTGGATATCTGAAAGCAAGTCAAACTTCGGACAGAGATTTATTACTATCGAATAAGGATTACCAGAAACTCGTTGGATGTTTACTATACATTTCAGTAAACACACGACCGGACATTTCAGCAAGTATATCTATTTTAGCACAAAAGGTCAGTCAACCGCACCAACAAGATTGGAATGAATTGAAGAGAGTGCTGAAATACTTAAAGGGAACAATGCACATGAAACTGGTACTCGGAAATAGCAAGGATACAAATGAGTTATTATACGGATACTCAGATGCAAACTGGGCAGAGAACAGAGCAGATAGAAAGTCTAACAGTGGCTATGTTTTCTTCGTCAACGGTGGTCTAGTCAGCTGGGGATGCCGCAAACAAAGTGTGGTCGCACTATCAACTATGGAGGCGGAGTTTATTGCACTGTCTGAGGCGTCTAGAGAAGCATCTTGGTTGAGGCGACTGCTGAACGACATGCACCAGGTTGTAGAGGGTCCATCAAGAATATATGAAGACAATCAGAGTTGTCTCAAATTTATTGAGACTGAGAGACTGTCAAATCTGAGTAAGCACATTGATACAAAGGTCGAGTTCGTCAAGGACTATGTGGATCAAGGAATTATACTCTGCGAGTACTGTCCAACCGAGGAGATGATTGCAGACATGATGACGAAGCCTTTGAACACTCGGAGATTGGAAAAACTAAGAGGGATGGTCAATTTAATTCAATAAAATGAGGAGGAGTGTTGCAGACTTAGCTTAACATTTTATTGGTCAGTTAAAGTAGATTCTCATTGGTGAATTGTTTAGTTCTTTTATCAGCCACTAGATGGCATTAGTAGTAGAGTCATGTATACGCGTCTTCACATTCTGTATTTCTTTCTGTTCTCTCTTGTCGTCCATGACGGTTACTGTCAGAATAAAAGGTCTAACGTAACGACACGATTACTAAAGCAATTCAGTGTACTTTATTTCTTGCGCACCTGAACGCCTGTATAGAGTTGAAGTTTTATCAGAAATTTGACCATGGGTTTGGTCCGTTGATGTAGATAGTTTAAATTAATTTTAATTTTTATTGCGAAAAATATTACCCCAGCCAGGATTCGAACCTGGAACCTCCCGCATTCCGTTCGGGCGTCGTAACCAATTCGACTACCAGGGCATGTAGTAATATTCATCGCAATAACACATATTAAGACGACTTCTAAACAATAATAAAATGGAACACCGAAATTATAGTCAAAGGTGTGGGTATAATAATAATAATACTGTTACGTCCAAACCCCGGGAGTTTCAATGAAAAGGAAAACTGGGAAGCGAAGGAAAGGCTACCCAGAGGGGACAGGGTAAGGAAGGACGTAAGAGAATACTTAAAGGTTATCTCGGGTCGCGCGAGTGAACGCGTGCCTCGAGTCGAGCGCACTTTTCGGAAGGCTCCAGTCGAGGGTCAACGTCCGAAGGGACGCTATTACGCCTACTGCGAGCCGTGCGATCGTTGGTCCTGTTTCAGGTCAAGGATTATGCAATCCCTATTACCTGGGATCGGACCGTGTACGATTTTGCGAGCGGGAAGGTTGGTGACGAGGTGTTAAAATTAAATAATTAGACTTTAATTTTTGAAATTAAAAACATTACAATTATTTATTATAAGTGATAAAAATCAATGAGACAGTTACATTTACAAACGCGAATGGTACAGTTCATGTGTGGTGTGTGTATATGTGTATGGAGAATACGCGGGTGTTACATGAGTTCGGAGGTCATCGGACAGGATTTATTGAGGGGATGGATCTACTTTGAATTTGACATCCTGCCCGGTTAGTACATTTTATGATTTAAAGAAAAAGAAAAAGAAAAAGGATGTATGCCATGAGTGTGTGCGTGTGTGTTTGAACGTTCTTACACTTGTATTCTTACGTTAATAAATTGATTCTTACATTAATAATTAATTAATTATTATATTTTAATGTATGAATCGAGATTAATCTATTGTGATAATCTCCGGAATGATCTCCACGCTCGATGTGGAGAGGGCGGGAGAGGTTGGTCTATTGGTGGAAGGGAACCGGGGTGTTTCAAAAAGAATCTCCACGCTCGAGGTGGAGAACGCGGGAGAAGGTGTTCTCTCGCGGTATTCGTCGCGTAAGTAAAAAGGGATGGGGGAGTGTGGGAGCTCCGGATGGGGGAACCGGTCAAGTTCTTCGGAAGGAACCGGGGAATAGGACGGTCCGGAACAGGGGGAGGAATCGGGGGTGTCGGGAAGGATTTGGTACGCGAGAGAACGCGGGGGAAGGGAAAATTGTGGAAGATGGTGGCGGTTAAAATATTCTTGATGCGCCTGGAGGAGCTGTCGCTCAACGACGCGGGCTCGCCTGCTTCGTGCGTATCGTTTCTTAATTTTCAATGCTAAACCCTTGCGACCCCGGATAGCCACTAAAATTATTATCGTTTAATCAGTTTGGAAAAAAAGGAGAAAAAAAGGTTATTTAACATATATATATATATATATATGCAAATGAAATATATACATATATATATATGTTTGTGAACCCCGAGGATCCGATTAAAAATCGCGAGTGAGATTGCGGACTTACTATTTGTTGGGCCCTTGAGCGGACGTAGGTAATTATGAAGTTGGTCGGCCCCGTTGGTCGCGACTCGCGGATCTCGGGCGTCGGGTGTGCTGAGGGTCGTTGGCAGGACCCTGGGTTGGCGGTAGACGCGCACAGATTTTACCAGAGGTACTGAATTTAGTAAACTGATTCGCGACTAGACTGTCGGACTGACTGAGCAATTGCCAAGTGCAAAGTGTGTTTTGGTACGCGGAGTCGCGGTTTTTATATGATTTGAAAGGGGCGGATTTAATCCGAGGATGATTAGGATTGGTGGAGTCTGGTTCTTATTTGTGACGTAGATTTCGGTTTTCCGCCTATCTCGTGGCGAGTTACCGAAATCTCGTTACACAATTTTTAATCAGTGGTCATCTATTGGCGGGTTCGTTATTAGAATTATATTTCCCCACTCTTTGGTGGTCCAAGCTAATACTGTTTTATCTTTATCGCTTACTGGGAAGCGTGGGTCAGAGTTCAAATCCGCGTTCTTAAACGGGTGACACGTGTGAACTCTTAGTTTTGATAAATTGAGGCAGGGTGACGACGCGACCTCATATTAGACGCGTGATTTGGAAAGCCCTCGCATGGCGTTTTAATTTATGGTGACCCATGCCTCCCGTTATCGCGCGTTTCAATTGAATTTTCGTTGCCCGCTATTGCAACTGAACTTCCGTTGCCCCGCTTCGTGGAATTATTGGGACCACTTGAATCACAACAAATCCATTACTTGTTCAATTTATTGGGTTCGGGAAGTTCACTTTTAACGAGCAACGGCTTGCATCCGCTTGCCAATTGATAACCACTGTTTACGATTTTAATTCCACGAAAGGAAGAAATCACGTGGAGTCCACAGGACGTAACACCCCCCGCCTTAGACAAATGTTGGGGGTGTATGGACACTACATTTGCAAAAATAAGCAGGTTTAAGAGCGATTTCTTTCTTTCGTTGTAAGCTTAATTGGTGCTAATTCTTAAGTGTCGAAAGGCGCGTAGCTATGTAGCTTCCGGGTTTGTTTAAAGAAAGAGGAAAGAAACAAGCGACCTCCATAACCCCTTCCTTAATTCTTTCGTCTTTCTTTGTTTACAATTATATTTAGCATGTATGTTCTTTCTCTTTTGGCTTTATTCCTTCAAGAAACGTATAAGAGAATCTCTTTCACTATTATTTTTGATAACATATAAATACATATATATATATATATATATATATATATATATATATATAAATATAATATACATATATATTGTTTTTTATAATTAAAGGAATAAAGTGGAGAGAGCGCTGCAAGTAAATACATCTTTAATTGTTCTTATATGATAGGATTTCTTAATTATATATATATATATTTTTTTCTTCCCCCCCTTTTTTTTTTTTTTTACTAAACCTTTTCTCTTTTTGCGAACACATTTGTGTGAATAAAAGAAATAATAGAGAATTCAAGCGATTTATTTATAGCTACCTAAACGTCATCGGTCACAAGTTATTATTTTGGTGGTGGACAGGGATTACTCCTCTTTGTTGACGTTTGGCGGTAGCTGATATATACTATATATGTATATATATTTACACATATATATATATTTCGCCTCCGGTATATCTCACCGGTATATGTTAATTTTTCCTTTGGCAGCCCTTGCGTTAATTGCGGACTTACCCCCTTTTTGCGGCTCGTGCATCTCGTTTAATTATATTGCAGATGACGAGTGCAGGTGTAAGTTTTATCTGGCCGGCAAATAGGTCATATGGTTAGGAGGCGACACATTGATTTTGTCAAATACCTATAGGTGTTTCCTTACGCCGCCAATTTAAGATGTTGTAGAGGAGCCTTATTAGATAAGGTGATTCATTATTGGGTTGATTGGGTTTTGTTTGTTCAGTAATTGACGATTAGGTAGTATTTGTATAGAATTTAATATAATTATTTTTGCAAAGAGAAAAGGCTTTGGTTTCCATTTTAGGCTGGAAATTTGATGTGTATAAAAATTTTAGCACCTTAATATTTGTACCTTAGAGATGCTATTATAACAAATGTATATATCTGGGTTAGTAAAATTATAAAAATAAAATAAAAAAAAAACTTAAGATGCTAATATAATAAAATGTATGTCTCTGAGTTAGTAAAATTATAGATTGTTTATATAAGTAATCTTAGTGTCTTTATTATTATTATTATTTAGAGGATCGTGGGGTATGATGCCGCTATCTGTTGGTCAGAGTGTACGGCACACCCCATTCGTATTAAGAGTTCTTCCGTGTTGCTTAATTCTTCTTGGCTCTCACGATCTGGCTTAAAGTTGACGATTGCAGCTTCGTCCCTGAGCGGTTTTCGGATCCGGATCCATCCGTCTCGTTTGTCTAATAGGAGTCGGGTCAGGTCGATGACCCTGCGTGGCCATCTTGTCCTTGGTCCGACAGGTTGGATGTTAGCAAGCCCGCATGGGATGGCCTGCCAGGGTAGCTCGCGGAAACGATCTTCCAGGATGTAGATTTCACACAAGGGTCGTTGAACGGCGCGGCCCCAGTCTCGTAGGGCGATTGTAACTGAGCCGCCCCTCTCGACTCGATGTACGAGTCTTCTTTGCCAGCGCTTTCCTTCTCGGATTGCGACCAACTCGCCCTGCAGGATATGGTCAGGCCGCTCGTACAGAAAATGACCCATGCGCGTCATTCTTCGCGTCAAGTCCTCGATGAGCTCGTCAAGGTCTGCTCGCGCGTTTTCCAGGTGGACCCAGAAGAAGGTGGGTGAGTCTACCTTGATGACCTTTACCTTTAGTGGTCCACGGGGCAGCAATCGGGTGTTGGTGCATTTAATTTCCATTTTATTTGCTGTTGTTATTTTTGTATTATTATTTATTTTGGTTATTTGGAAACAGTTTTAATGTGAGAAATTCGTAATCGGTTAGGATGCACTACTCTGCTATTTTTCTTGATTCTGATTTTCACGTTGTTTTTATTCAATATTTCTAAGACTTCATGCGGGCCAGTGTATTGGTCTCCAAATTTTCCGGGTTTCGGCCCTTTCTGTAAGAACACATGGTCCCCAGGTTTAAAGGTCTGTGGGTTAACCTTTCTGTCATAATATTTTTTAGATTTATACTTGGCTTTGACAACATTTTTACGAGCGTTAGTCTGTATGGCATGAAGTTGCGTAACAAGGTTAATCAGGTAATCTTCGTAATTTGCTAATTTGTCTTCTGGAGTCAAAGGTTCGTTTGTTGGAATTCTCGCTATTTTGCCAAAGACTAATTCATACGGAGTATGTTTTGTTGCCTCGTGTACACTGGTGTTATAATTGAACATTGCAAGGCCGATCCATCTATCCCATTGTTTTTGTTCGTTTGCATATTGTTTTAGATATTCTCCTAATGCGTGATGCGATCTTTCTAGCGATCCGTTTGACTGAGGGTGAAAGGCTGTCGTGCGAAATTTGCGAATTCTGAATATTTTAGCTATTTTTCTCATTAATTCGCTGATAAAGTTTCTACCTTGGTCGGTTAATATTGCTTTGGGTGCTCCTAATACACAGATAAATCTGTCTACGAAAGCTTCTGCTATTGTTTCGGAAGTTTGGTTTGGTAACGGTATTCCCATGCAGAATTTAGTAAGTTGGTCTTGCAAAGTTAAGATATATTCATTGCCTCTTTCGGTTATAGGCAGTGGTCCTACGATATCCATGGCTACTTTATCGAAGGAAGATCCTGGAGTATCCGTAATTATCATGGGTTGTTTAGTTTTTACGCGTACTAATTTTTTCAATTGACATTGTAAACATTGTTGTATGTACCGTTGAATATCGGATTTCAGATTTTCCCAATAATAATGGTGTTTTATTCTATTATATGTTTTTGTAACGCCTCGATGTCCTCCGGTAGGCGAACAGTGCATTTCGCCGATTGTACTGGAGCGAAGATCTTTAGGCGGATATTTGATTAATCCATTACATATAATTAATTTGGTGGTTGAGTCTACAAAGTTTAATTGTAAGAGAGATTTGATGTTGCTCCATGGTACATTATTAACAATATCTGTTTTTGCAATACTGAGTGTTTCTAAATTTAATTCGTCGGCGATGTTTCGTAGATCTTGTGTCGCTGTAGCAATTTGTGTGAGAGTTATGGTCGGGCCTTCTCGTAATCCCTCGCTGATAGGCAAGGCTATGTGATAGTGTTTCTTATACTTTATAGCCTTTGCTTTACCTAAAGAGAGAGGACTCAGGTTTGGAATATCGTTTCGTTCAAATAATTTTTGCGATCCCGAGTCCAACGGTTTTCCGTTAGTATCGACAAAGTATGCGACATTATCCTTGCGCAGAAATAGTAAATCTCGAGTTTCTATTACATTATTTTTGTATATCTGGATGTCGGTGATAGTGGGTTTTATGCCTGGTGTGGTTTGGTTTCCGGTATCTTCAGTATCTAGTCTGTTTGATTTACTTTCCTCGTCATCTGGTTCGTTTTCTTCGTCGTCTTTCTCATTTTCGGAGTCGTTTTCTTCGTTTGGTGGGTCGGGTTTATCTTCCAGACCCTTGACCTCATTTTCTCGGTTCTGGGAACCGTCAAGTGATTCCTCTTTTCGTGTGTCTTTATTTTTTGCCGTTCGACTTCGAGTCTGTATTCTGTTGTAAGAAGGGTCTTGAGTCGATACCTTTTCCATAATTTGCAACTTCGGTGGGTTACACTGCTCTTTTCGCGTGAATCTGTCGAATCTGTATTTTCGTGATTTGTATCGTTGTCGGGTAATAAATTTTCTACTTCTTCGTCGTCTGAGAGATATAGATTGAAATCTTCGTCTTCTTCTTCTTCGTCGGATTCTTTCAACATTTTGGAAATTGTCTCTGCGTCTTTCGGGTTGTTGGGATTTAAAAACTTTGTATGTTTGATTACGTTACAATTTGTTTCCTCTACTGGATTTCTTGATAAGGCATCGGCATTTACATTGGTTTTCCCTGATTTATATACTACGTCGTATTCGTATTTGGCTAATTTCAGTCTCCACCGGAGAATTCTCATATTCGCATCTTGCGCGTTTTTGAACCAAAGTAAAGGCTTATGGTCTGTAACTAAAGTGAATTTTCGCCCGTATAAATATGGTCGGAAATGCTTAACGCAATATATAATTGCTAAAGCTTCCTTCTCGTATGTATCGTATTTTAATTCGTTGTCGGTTAAGGTTCGTGAAGCGTATGCTATTGGTCGATCTTTATTAATTTCTCCTTGCGATAAGATCCCTCCTATTGCGATTCCGGAAGCGTCGGTGGTCAGGATGAAAGGTTTAGAAAAATCAGGATACTGCAAAACTGGTTCTTCGCATAATTTTTGCTTCAATGTTCCAAAAGATTCCTCTTGAGCGTGTGTCCACTCAAAACGCGTATCGTTCTTTAATAAATTGGTTAAAGGTTTGGCTAGTTTTGAAAAATCGGGTATAAACCTTCTGTAATATCCTGCTAGACCGAGAAATTGTTTAATATTTTTCGGCGTTTTGGGCCTAGGAAATTGTTTTACAGCTTCTAATTTTTTAGGATCGGGTTTAATCCCATCTCTGCTTATTACGTGTCCTAAATAGGTTACTTCTGATTTTAGGAATTCGCATGTATCTGGCTGTAGCTTCAAATTAGCTTCGCGGAGTCGTTCTATTAACAAATTAAATTTACGTTCGTGTTGTTCTAGTGAAGAAGCGGAGATGACGACGTCATCCATGTAAATAAATATTCCTTTTAATCCCGCTAATACACGATCCATTGTTCGTTGAAAAGTAGCAGGAGCGTTTTTTAATCCAAAAGGCATTCGCTCAAATTCGTAATGACCGTTAGGAGTTGTAAATGCAGTTTTGTGACTATCTGCGGGATCTATTTCTATTTGATGAAATCCCGAGGCCAGATCGCATACGGTAAAATACTTTGCATTACCTAATTGGTCTATAATATCGACGATGTTAGGTATTGGGTAACCGTCGCCAATAGTTTTTTCATTCAGAGCTCGGAAATCTAAAACCATTCTCCAGCGTTTATTTCCTTTCGAGTCTTCCTTTTTGGGTACAATCCAGATGGGCGTATTGTAAGGTGACTGAGAAGGTTTTATGATGCCTCCTTCTAGCAGTTCTTTTACTTGTTTATTTATTTCTTTCTTGTGGATTTGCGGGAATCTGTATTGCCGCGCATTTATAGGTCGATCGTCTGTTGTTGGTATCTGATGTCGCATTACATGAGTTGCTGTTAGCTTTTCTCCAGGAATATGAAATCTGTCTTGACTGTTGGAGATAAGTTTTATCACATTTTCCCTTTCTTGGGCATTTAAGTGTTCTAAACGTAATAGTTCTGTAATTTCTGTGAGCCTATCCTTTTTACGTTTCTCGGACAATACAAAACATTCACGCGAAGTATTATTTATTAATGATATTCGTCTTTTTTCTCCTTCCGATTCGCGTTTGCGCATCAAATTGTTTATTACTCTTTGTGATTCAGCATGCGTAGATGCTAAGATTTTGAAGACGGTTTATTTTTTTTATTAATACCATAAATCTCTTTGACATTAGGATTATATGATTCTACTCTTTTTACGAGTTCTTCAATTGTAATATGAGAGATATGATTTTGATCACTTTTTATGGGTATTCCAACCCTTGGAAATTTTATTTCTTTCAAAGAATTTGAGGAGCTCTTATTTTCCGGCTTTCTTAAACAAAATTCTGTTGTATTGCATCGTGAGGTTTGGTTACTTCCCTCCACGCAATTGACGGGAGAATATACTAGAGGAGTTTGGAAACTTTCCTCTGCAATTCTAAGATTACCTTCTGGAGAGGTTTGGTAACTTCCCCCTCCACAGATTTTGGAATTGTTTAATATTTCAGGAGAGGTTTGGTAGCTTCCCTCTCCAAGGATTTTGGAGTCTAGCATTTCGGGGGAGGTTTGGAAACCTTCCTCGCGAATATCTAGATTAAGATTTTTATTTGACCTTTTATTTCTTCTTATAGTTTTATTCTTAGTTTCTCCTTTTAATTCAATTTCGTTTTCATCGTCTTCACTATTATTCAAATTTGCATATTCGCACTTGTTATTATTTTCATTATTAGTATTTGTTTGTATCTCATTTTTGTTGATTTCATCAAGTGCTATGCAGTGAGTTTGGCCGTCTTCCGAGTTTTGCATATTTGCAAGTTTCTCTTGATTATCTCGCGCCTCTATATCTGATTCGTGATCGTCGAATAATTCATTTAGGGGTTTGAGGCGCAGGGTTGGTACCTGAACTTCCACTTCTTCATCCAAGGTACTTATGACATTTAAATATGCTTTTCCTGCGATGTTTTCTACTATAGTGTCTCCTAGATATATTCCGTGAGCTACCTTTAATCTCGGTATGTATCCTATTTTTACGTCTGGATTTTCTATTCTTACGTAAAATAATGATTCGGTCCGTGGAGATGCTGTGATAGTTTCTGGTGAGA
Source organism: Harpagoxenus sublaevis (assembly GCA_030770355.1). NCBI lineage: Eukaryota > Metazoa > Arthropoda > Insecta > Hymenoptera > Formicidae > Harpagoxenus > Harpagoxenus sublaevis. The sequence goes on from JASTWR010000248.1 coordinate 265,913, forward strand.
AGAAAGGCACGTTAATTCCCGATACATTCAAACATCCCTT